>OVAO01000144.1:1010-28158 GCA_900406285.1 Biscutella auriculata
CTTATGTTAAATAAGCCAACTTGTAATATTGTATTAGATCTAGGATATCCTATAGGATTTATATCCTATAGCTTTACCCCGCTTCGGTTTTTACCGATTAAATGGGGTAAGTTGAGCTCCGTTCGGTCTGGTAGAGTTAATTCTAGACCTTTTAATCCTATTATCTGGGATTCCTCTACTTTCTTATTAGAAACTGTTTCTATTTCCTTTGTGAGGTGTTGTAATCTAGCCTTTAAAAGGGCTTTCATCTTGTCCCCCTGTGGAATATGTCTCTTGTACGGTTCCTTAATTTAATACAATAGTATAGTTGGCGTAATAAAAAAAGTAAAATTTATTTTGTTTTTCTCTCATTTTCGATTATATCAGAGAAACCATGAATTTCATTTGACAATAAAAAATATTTACTTACTGTTCTCAAAAATTACTAATTGTTTTTTAATAAATATATTAAAATTAAACTTTAAACCCTAAAGACCTCTATACAAAATAATAAATTCTAAATTCTGAAAAATTAAACCCTAATCGGACTCATTATCATATTTCTTAATCAAACATTTATTTAATAATATTTAAAGATACATAATATAATTTAACCAATCGGATTCAAGTAGTAGATATATGACCTATCCAAATACTGCTCATTTACTCATTTAGTTTTTTTTTATCGACTTATTATATTTATTAAATAAATAAAAGTATAGTAATAAAATATACATTACCGCGTATGTTATCATTTAACAATCTGTTTGTGGTTACGCATCATACAAAATTTTTCGGTTATTTTTATCTTAAACATTTTTTAAAAAAATAAAAACTTTGTCGGTTTCCCACTTTTGGATCGACACAGGAAATTTCCTTGTCACAAGAAGATAAAACAAAATAAAATGTGAAGAAGGTGTGAAGTTTTTTTTTTCTTTGTGAAAACACTAAATTTTATTATAATTTGAAAAAGACTCGCGCGTTACGCGAAATTGAACTGTCAAATATGTTAACTTGTTTAAAAGGTTTTCTTATTTGTTTACGAATGACTGCTGCCCCGCACAAGACCACCATCATCATCACTCTATGTTTTTGTGCGTTCTCCCTCAAATCTACTTCGTTCATTCTTCATCATTTCGAGTCTAAGGTGACATTGTCAAATTTCATAACCATTGAAGCTCATTTATCTAAAGATCCAAGCTTGCAAGTCATGAGCTTCAAGTGGTTGGCGCCTTATTCTCTTCAAGAGTGTTTGATCCTTAAGGAGGAGTGTCTCAACAACTCTTTCTCAATGGTTGCATATTTAACATGAACATCATCAAGCGTCTTGTTGGAATAATAGATGAGATGGAGCTTTTTTCCTTCTTTTTCCCAAGAACAACTCCCACATCGTAGTCACTAGCATCACACATTATCTTGAACGGTTAGTCCGAGTCTGGAAGTTGCACGATCAAAGCGCTTATAAATTCCTGCTTGATCTTGTTGAACGCCACAAGGTCGTCATTGAATTTGAACTCTACCTCCTTGCACATAAGTCTGGTTAAAACGGGCACAGACAGAGGAAGGGAATTCACATCCCAGGAGTTTCAGTTTCTGCAACAACTTCGGGATCAATAGACACTTAACAGCTATGTATTCACCCCAATAGAATGAAGTCGTTGAGAGATAAAATCGGACATTGCTCGAGATGACCAGAAGCCTACTAAAGCATATGAACATGCCAAACTACAGGTGGGGAGAAGTTGTAAGGCATGCGACGTATTTGATCAATCGAGTAGCTACAAGAACTCAACTAACACAGACACCTTATAAAGCTTTCAAGGACAGAAAACCGAGCTTAGAACACTTGCGTATCTTCGGTTGTATTGGATATGCAAAAGTTGATCATTCACATCTAAGGAAACTCGATGATAGATCGCGCACTCTTGTCCACCTCGGGAAAAAACCAAGGTCAAAATCCTACAGACGGCTACATCCAACAACTCAGAAGATTGTTGTAAGTAAAGACGTGATCTTTGATGAATACAAAAGCTGGAAGTGGAAAGAAGACAAAAGGCAAGAAGAAATTATCTTTGAAATGTTTCGGTTGAGTCTTGGAGAATTCGGGAATCACGGACTAAGAGATCATGAAAACTCGAATGTTTCGACAAAGAAGAACAAGAACAAGAACTCGGCGGCGCAATACGAACGTGAACCTGAACCTAAGCAAGACGAGGACGAGCTTGATGAAGCTGAAACTGATGAACAAGAGGAAGAAAGGACAAACAAAACATCACTTGCATTCACCTGTAAGAAGATCAAGTCGGGTTAGTACAAAATCTAAGTACTTAAGTGATTACGTTTTACTTGCAGAGATCAAGGGAGAACGATTGCTGCTGTCAGTTGATGATGAACCATGGGACTTTGAGGAAGCAAAGGAACTAAAGGAGTGGAGAGATGCAAGCGAGGAAGAGATTAAGTCTACAAAAAGAACAAGACTTGGGATCTTATTGATCTTCTGCCAGGTGCAAAAGTAATCGGGTTAAATTGGGTGTTTAAAGTCAAACGCAACTCGAACATAAGCATACACAAATACAGAGCAAGGCTTGTGGCAAAGGGTTATGTGCAGAAACATGGTATTGACTTTGATGAAGTATATGCTATAGTAGAAAGGATTGAAACCATTTGCCTACTCATCGCACTAGCTACCTCCAACGGATGGGAAGTACATCACCTCGATGTAAAAATTGCATTCCTCCATGGGGAGTTGAAGGAGACCATTTATGTCACACAACCTGAGGGATATGCAATTCAAGGAAGTGAAAAAGTGTATAAAGTCAACAAGGCATTTTATGGACTAAGACAAACGCCAAAAGCTTGGAAAAATAAACTCAACGTTATTCTCAAGGAACTAAAATTCGAGAGATGTCTGAAAGAATCCACTTTATTCAAAAACAAGAAGGAAAGAATCCTCTTTATTCAAAAACAAGAAGGAAAGAAGACTCTTCTTGTGGTTGTCTATGTTGATGATCTACTTGTCATAGGGTCTAGCCTAGACTTAATTCTCGAATTCAAGAAAGAAATGACATCAAAATTCGAAATGAACAACCTAGGTAAATTGACATATTATCTTGGAATCGAGAACACAAAGGAGGAATCACACCAAGTCAAGAAAGATATGCGAGAAAGATCCTTGAAGAAGTTGGAATAGAATCGTACAATGCAACATACATACCAATGGACTCGGGGTTGAAGTTAAGCAAGGCACAAGGAGAACGATGCATTGATGAGTAGAAGTATAGAAGAAATATCGGATGTCTGATATATTTACTTCATACACGACCTGATATATCCTACTACGTTGGAGTTTTAAGTAGGTACATGCACGAACCGAAGGAATCGTATGAAGCAGCGTTAAAGGGCGTATTGAGGTACTTGCGACGAACGCTCTCGTTATGACTCACGTTTGGGCAAGAAAACGTTCGAGCTTTGGTTGGATACAGTGATAGTAGTCACAATGTGGATACATATGATGGGTAAAGTACGACGGTCACATCTTCTATTTAAACAATAGCCCAATAACTTGGTGTTCACATGAGCAAGAAACTATTGCATTGTCCTCGTGTGAAGCTTAGTTCATGGCAGCAACTGAAGCAGTGAAGCAGACAATATGACTTCAAGAACTACTTTGAGAAATCATAGGATGTACATGTGAAAAGGTAAAGAGTTGATAACAAATCTGCAATATCTCTTTCAAAGAATACAATATTGCATGGAAGAAGTAAACATATACACAGTGGCGGATGCACAACCAAGACACTGGTGGCACTTGCCACCATAATTTTTTTTTCTTCAAGCTATTTTTTAAACAAAAAAAATTATATTGACAACAAAAATTTTTTTACACCATTGTATGCCACCAGTCCAAAAAATTTCTAAATCCACCCGTGTATACACACTAGATATTATTTTATCAGAGAGTGTATTGAGAACGAACAAGTAGAAGTCGAATATGTCCTTGGAAGAGAACATAATACAAATATTTTAACCAAAACACTTGGAAGAGTCAAGTTCAAGGGAATGAAAGATCTAAACGGAGTTCAAGATATTGGAAAAGGAAACTTCAAGCCTAAAGGGGAGAACGTTGGCTTGAGCTTGAAGATAAACTTGAAGTAAGATAAATAATATATTAATCTTGTTGGAGAATATCTTAAGATTGAGATATTCAACAAGATAAAAATAAACCTTAGATTTATGAGATAAGCTAGATCTATAAAAATATGGAAAGTTCTATGAGCTGTCTAGAACTTAGAATAAGGAAAGTGTAATTTTCTTATTTTATGATTATGATAACTATGAGTGTTTAGTTATAAATAAAAATTTGTCAATGTTGTGACAAACCATGAGATTTGAGAGAAAGATTAAGAGTTGTGTTTTGAGTGAGTTTTATAAAGTTATAAACAAGTGATTTATGAGAATTAATCTTTCTGAGTTAAAGGCAGGACTCATAATGGATTAAGAGCTGTGTAATTTGAGTAAGTTTCATAAAATAATAAACAAGTGATTTATGAGAATTAATCTCTCTAAGTAAAAGGGTTGATTCAACATAATCTACAATTAAACACAACAATAGTGATCATTGTTGATAATCAACGATATACTGTTGTGCTCGTTTCACTATGATTAAGTCTTGAGACTAATCGTTATGTTATGTTATTATTATTTTTTTTGTCAACCAGTATTTAATTAATTAAAATGATATTTGAAAGTTACAACGTTCCACCGAGGGGAATTTTAAACCCAACAAAGAGTAAACGACAACTCATCGAAGAGTAGAAAAGACCCAAAATCCCGTAAAATGAGATTGAAACTCCGGTACACACAGTACCAGAAGACGAACCACCCAAAATATCCTAAACTGATATAAATCGATTTGAATTTGAAGTAATGTTATTTTTATTTTAATTTGAAGTAACCTAACTTTAGTTTAAATTTTAGTTTAATTTTGTCATTTTAGCTTTCTTATTATTTTAGTTTCATTTTAATTTTAACATTATTTTAGTTTCATTTTAATTTTATTTTAGTTTCATTTAAATATTAGATTATTTTATTTCAGAAAATGAGTGAATAGCTAGTCATCTTTGTAAAGTTGAAAAAAAAGGCGGTGATGTTTGTAAAGTAGTGCAACTTATGTAGCAATTGATTGATCATNTTTTCTTATTATTTTAGTTTCATTTTAATTTTAACATTATTTTAGTTTCAGTTTAATTTTATTTTAGTTTCATTTAAATATTAGATTATTTTATTTCAGAAAATGAGTGAATAGCTAGTCATCTTTGTAAAGTTGAAAAAAAGGCGGTGATGTTTGTAAAGTAGTGCAACTTATGTAGCAATTGATTGATCATATAATTGTAAAGCAATAAAAATTACAGACAATTTTGAATAACTATTTATACAATGAAAAAAGAACAATACTAAAGAGTTAAGAACATACAAATAAGTGATAGACTTATGTCTCAATCTACGATTTACATGTTGATAGAAGTCTCTGTGAAGATGATATGAGAGATAACCTTTAGAAAGAATCTAATAATATCATCGACTACACATATCTACCAAAACGCAATAAAAACAATAAAGACAAATTCATTAAAATCAAAATTGAGTTTTGGAATGATACGACTCTCCATTCTACTGACGAGATCTATACAGAATCTTGGAAGATTTTAATAGTACTTGTGCAAATTTTGTGAGCTTGTGACAAATGTAGTTGTAATAATGTAACCAATGTTATGTTTGCGTAATTAGTTTGAGTTATAAGATGAAGCCAAAAACGGTTGGTAGGAAGAAGAAGAAACCACGGGATTTCAAGTGTTGGAAGTCTCGAATCCATTTTGAAAATCTCCTTATTGCTTTAAACTAGAAGCGAAAGAAAATGTAATTTTTACCGAGAGATAGCTAGTAGCCACTACTGTCTTTAACATGATATGATCCTTTGGTAGCAAATCAAGTCCTTAAAGAAGCATATTGAAAAGAAGAAGCTACTACACATTGTCATCTATACATTACAGTTTTTTATATATATATATATATATTCAGAAATTGTATATTAAGAATCCCCCAAATTCTAGTAATTGCAATAATATTTCATTTATGGGGAAAAAGCTTAACAAGAGAGGAGAGGAGGATCGCACTTTTCCTTTTTTTTTTTTTTGTTTTTATTCAAGCAACAGGGAGAGAATCTTCCTGCTCCTCCTCTTCCAATGAAGTAGTCGTGGGAGTGCCACTTCCACCATTCAGCACAGTGACTTTACCTTCAGAGTCAACGTCTACAATCACTGAGTCTCCTTCTTTGATCTCTCTCGCCAGCATCTTCTCAGCCATGCTATCCTCTAATAGTCTCATTATGGCTCTTCTCAACGGTCTCGCTCCATAGCTTGGGTTATAACCTTCGTCCACTACTCTCTCTTTGAACCTCTCTGTCACTTGAAGCTCAATCTCTTTCTTCTTCAGCCTCTCAAACACTTCCTTCAACAGTATGTCTGCTATTTCTTTCACTTCCAGCTTCGTTAGCTGTCTGAACACAATCATCTCGTCAAGCCTGTTCAGAAACTCTGGTCTGAAGTACTGTTTCAGCTCCTCCGTTACTAGGCTCTTTATTCTGTTGTAGCTGCTGTCTTTCTCATCGTAATCCAAGTCGAAACCAATACGTCTTCCTCCTTTCTCGATCACGCTACTTCCCACGTTTGATGTCATGATGAGAAGTGTGTTTTTGAAGTCGACTGTTCTTCCTTTGCTGTCTGTTAATCTACCGTCTTCAAGGATCTGAAGCATCATGTTGAAAACATCTGGATGCGCTTTTTCTATCTCATCAAATAGAACTACTGTGTAAGGCCGACGTCTAACTGCTTCTGTTAGCTGACCTCCTTCGGTGTACCCGACGTATCCAGGAGGTGAACCGATGAGTTTGGAGACTGTGTGCCTCTCCATGAACTCGCTCATATCTAGACGAATCATGGCTTCTTCAGATCCAAAGTAATAAGCTGCCAAGGCTTTCGCAAGCTCTGATTTCCCAACACCGGTTGGACCAGAGAATATGAAACTGGCGATTGGACGGTTAGGGTTCTTGAGTCCAACACGAGCACGGCGAATGGCTCGACTTATGGCTTTGACAGCTTCGTCTTGGCCAATGATACGTTTGTGGAGGGTCTCTTCCATCTTGAGAAGGCGATCAGACTCATCGGTTGATACTTTCTCTACGGGAATACCAGTCCACGAAGATACAATGTGTTGGATGTCTGCCTCCGTGACAAGAGGACCTTCCTCACCAGTCTCACTCTCTGCTTTGCTCATCTCCTTGCCTTTCGCTTGGATAGCAGATATCTCAGCTCTGAGTTCAATTTCTCTATCACGAAGTGTCCCAGCCTGAATGATATTTACATCTCATAAGACTTTTTATTGTCCCCTATGTTCAAAAATATTAAAGAATAAATACAAACTGTATGTACCTTCTCAAAGTCCTGGCCACGTACAGCTTCATTCTTCTCCTTTGTTATCTGTCTAAGCTCCTTCTCAAGCTCCTTAGCTTCCTCTGGGACCTGCATAAACAAGCAAGTCCAATAATGATAGAAAAATTGAGAACGCAAAACAGATAAACACCCGGGATGTGATATCACTGCACCTGTGCATGACGAAGTCGAACCCGAGAACCAGCTTCATCGATCAAGTCAATTGCCTTGTCAGGAAGGAAACGATCACTGTAATCAAAGCATAATCAAATGTAAGATGCATTACAACTCGCTTAATTTACAGAAAATTAGTAACAGGTAATCTGAGAGATCAGTCACCTTATGTACTGGTATGACAACTGTGCAGCTGCTACTAAAGAATCGTCAGTGTAACGAAGCTTATGATGAATTTCATATCGCTCTCGCAGACCCTTCAATATCTGAATAGTTTCATCCACGGTAGGTTCAGGTACTTTCACTGGCTGGAATCTTCTTTCCAACGCAGGGTCTTTCTCAATGTGTTTTCTGTATTCGTCTAATGTTGTAGCCCCAATGCACTGCCGTGGTTATAAACCAATAGTTAAGCCACAGACAATAAATTACACAAAAGTGCAGACCCTTGCCATGTAAACTGGATCACTCAGAATAGTTACCTGCAATTCACCTCTAGCGAGAGCTGGCTTTAAAATGTTAGCTGCATCAATTGCACCTTCCGCTGCTCCAGCTCCAATCAAAGTGTGGACTTCATCAATAAACAAGATTATCTCATCACTTTGTTTTATTTCCTCCATAAGCTTTTTCAATCTCTCTTCAAACTCTCCACGATATTTCGTTCCAGCAACAAGAAGACCCATGTCCAGTGTTATTACCTGAAGGTACATAAAAAGAGAAAACATAAGAACTATTAGACCACTCCCACTACAAGCAATACCCAGCATTATCACACGATATTAGTTGTGACCTGAGCTAATATTACAGTAACAAAAACAAATCAGCATGGATTATCTCTTGCAAAAACAAAGGTCAAAAGGTTACCAGAGTGCACGCATACTAACTGCATACTCAACAAAGAATTTATGCAGTATCATCATTTTTATTAATTTGTTGGCATGGAACATAAACTAACCCAATAAATTGGAAACCGTAACTCATAATATATTTGACTACATAATACATATTAAGAGCCAGTAAGCAGGGCGTGGAAGATTTGAAGCCAGCGAGATAAGACTGGATCTCATACTCATTCAAAACAATTGATTTCTTGAATTCCATACTTCCAACAAGACTAAAACAGACGAACATCATGTTTACCTTCTTCCCCTCAATGGTTTCAGGAACATCTCCACTAGCAATACGCTGTGCAAGTCCTTCAGCAATAGCTGTCTTACCAACACCAGGTTCTCCAATAAGACATGGGTTGTTCTTAGTTCTCCTGCCAAGAATTTGCACCACACGTTCTATTTGTGGCTGCCTTCCAACTACTGGGTCCAGTTTACCCTAAAGTCAAAAGAACAGATTTGGATAAGTCTTGATCAATATTATCTCTGCAAGGGGATCTCATACAGTCAGTGTCAACAAATAAGTACCTCCTCAGCAAGTTTTGTCAAGTTTGTCCCGTACTCTTCAAGAGTTGGCATCTTATTGCTGCTGCTTCCTCCCCCAACATTAGCAGTCACCTCATTGTTCTCACCCACCATGCGTATTACCTAGCCATTCAAGTCATTTAAGTTACAGATATTTTGTAATAATAATTTCTTAGATATATCAAGAAGATTGAAATCATCAGTTTATCACATAAGTTGACTGCTTGACTACTTTACCTGAGTACGAATGTTACTAGGATCTGCCCCTAAATTCTCTAGAACTCGAGCTGCAACACCTTCACCTTCACGTAGCAACCCAAGAAGAAGGTGCTCGGATCCAATGTAATTGTGACCTGATGATGTTTACACACGTAAGTAACATAGAGTGCATTTATGCTGAGTAGACAGCAGAAAAGCTTGGAAAAAATATAAGTTGAGTAGTATAAATAGAATATATTATGCCCAACATCACCTAAACATATTGGATGAACAATAATTAATTATACATAATCAACAGAGTGGATTAACAGAAAGATTCCAGATACATCATTAATATGCAAAAGATGAAGCAAAAGACTTGCTAGAGAGAAGTGACTTACCGAGTTGACGAGCTTCTTCCAATGAGAGTTCAAGAACACGCTTCGCACGAGGAGTGAATGGGATCTCAACAGCAACAAATCCACTGCCCCTTCCAATAATCTTCTCAACCTCCACTCGTGCATCTTTTAGGTTAATCCCCATGGATTTCAAAACTTTAGCAGCAATTCCAGTACCCTCACCAATGAGACCTAGAAGGATTTGCTCGGTTCCCACAAAGTTGTGGCCTAGTCTTCGGGCTTCCTCCTGAGCAAGCATAATAACTTTGATAGCTTTTTCAGTAAACCTTTCAAACATTGCTCGTACGATACCCCGGCTGGCTTTCCCCTTTGGCGCATTCATTGCATGTTGCACCTTTGAACGGAAATCTCGATGGGTTCTTCCTAGAGTGTCCAAGACATTGTTCCCACGTAATCCCATAAATCCTTGCATTCTTAAGCCTGACACTTGTAGCTGACTACACATCATTTTCGCTGATCTTTTCGATCTACCAGAACCACGAGAGGGCACATTCCTCTGGTAACAGGCCAATGACGGTGGACTAGATTGAGCCAGCACCCTTGTGGCCATAGCCATGACTTCCTATATTTTGAAGAAGAAATTTCAGCAAAAGAAACAGGAGTTAGTAAACAAACCATCACTCTATCCCAAGAAACAGTTATTGCAGTCAAACCGAAAAGGAAACTAAAAGATATTTCAAACAAAAGAACCCTCAACTATAAAGCTGAAGAGATGAGCTTGATAGAAAGCTGAAAACACTAAGCAAGATTTATAACAGTGAGATAACTTTGAACAAATGAAGTCCCAAAACAAAAATTTCACCTCAGAGAGTTAAAATACCCCTTAAGCTCGGAACAAAAGAAGCTACAAAAATCTGCAAATAGTGAAGAAAAGGGAGAAATCGTACCTAACAACACTAACAGAAATGAAAAAAATGAAACAGATTTTTTTTAAGGAGAATCTCGACGAAATTCACGATCTGAATCACAGAAATTCCGAGTATAACTAACAAAAACAAGTGAAAATAAAACCCTAGCTTTGACAAAAACACGGGAGCTTCAAGAAAAACTCAAGATACGACCAAGAATCCTTCAGAATAATCCACAGACACGAATAAAGTATCCTCTCACCGAAGTCGATTGAAGCGTAACACAGAATCAAAAGGAGAAAATCGAAGAAGAAGAGAGAAATGAAAAAGAAAAATTAGATGGATAATGGTGTTTGTTTGTGTGCTTATTTTCTCACCCTCCCTTATCTCTCTCTGGTCTGATTCTTTCTTTTTCTTTTTTACACGGTGCACCATCATACACGCTAGTAATACTTCCAAAGCTCAAACTGAAAAGAATAAGGGATCCAAAGAATAATATCACGACGTAAACCGACCTATTTACCAATTCGGTTTATCCGGTTTGCATCCGTTCAACTTAGTAACTGGTAACATTTATTTTCAATTTCGTAAAATTCATGTATTAATTTCTTTCATATACAGGTTAAAATACAATATTCCTTGGATGAAGAGTTAAAAAAAAAAAACAAGTACCAATTATCGGTACAAAGTAAACCAAGTTTTGGAAAAACCAAAAGAACTCCGGTTAGGAACTTTACCCACTTGATAAAAAGAAGTCACCAGATTCACCACCGTACGTTATGAGAGCCAAAGATCTTGACACGTGGTAATCCATAACTAGCGAAGGATTGAATGACTGTTCTACCCTGCCTATATTAGTGACTTGCAGCTGAGCTATAAGAATGCGACAAAGGACTCAATGGTCAATACGTAGAGGTTTCGTGTAGGAGACGAGTTTCTCTTGTTTTATTATTAAATTTTAGTTACACTTTTTTGCTTTCGCAGAGAAATCCTTCGAATATAATAAAAATCTTCCACGTTGCCACTTAAGTATGTATGATCGACGTTTTCGAAGCCGAGAGAGTGACATGGATCATGTTCGACCTCTTATATTATACATGAGCAAATAGGAAGAATTTATTTTGTTAAATAAGATGTAATTATTTTGTAGGTCTAGAATTAACATATGTTAATATTGAAGCTATGAGGTCAACTGTTTTTTAATCATTTATCGAATTTCGAAAATATGATAAATAAACTCTTGCTCGTAACCACTCAATAAAATATTAGCGACTACTAAAAATTCTTTTGAATAAACAATCAATTTTTCCTTTCTCTCTAAAAAAAATTACATCCGATAAATCAAGTTAGATGTAGAACTAAGATTGGTTTGGAGTATAAAATCATATTAGGTTGGTCGACTTGGAACACTAATTTATTTATTTTTCATCCGTTTTTGTGAGATTTGATTTTAAATATTATTTACTCGTAATAACTTATAAATTTCTGGTTGAAAATTTGAAAGTTTTTTAGACTTTAAGTTAAATATTTCTCAGTTTCTTTGTTGAGCACATCCTTTTAAGAAGCCATGGACAATTTCTTACTTCAAACATTAGGTGTTTGTTAATCTAGTTGATTTGTTATAATTATCCCAAAATACTCATTTAATTATTACTTTTTTTTTGGCATTTGTGTTTAATTTTAGTTGTTTACTTTTAATATTTTTGACTGCTATTAACTTTTTATATAACATTTATCAAAAACAAAAAGTATTATAAAAAAACTTAATATTTAACAAAAATATTCTTTCGAAAAGAATTTGTGTATAAAAAAGTATTCTCANGCTCATTTAATTATTACTTTTTTTTTGGCATTTGTGTTTAATTTTAGTTGTTTACTTTTAATACTTTTGACTGCTATTTAATATTTAACAAAAATATTCTTTCGAAAAGAATTTGTGTATAAAAAAGTATTCTCAAAAAGCTTTTTTATTCATTCTTTTATGTGAATTTATTTTCAAATTCTTGCATGTACGACCACTAGATGCATTACATTTTGTGATACTAGATCTATATTTTTAAATATAGTTGTTATTTTTCTGTTTTACATATATACTAACCAATCCATGAAAAAATAAATTTATAATGATATGATAATCTCATAAAGAATTGATAAGTAAATATAAATTGACAAAACATATCCCATTATTTATATCTAGTTATGCTAATATTCATGTTTGTATTGTTGGTATGCACTTAAAAACACATGGTTAATGGTTTAATCATCTTCTCCACATTTTTGACACTTTATATTTAATTTTCATGCAAAAAGATAATATATAATAAATGTTCGATCAAATTTACATAAGTTCAGAAAGATAAAAGGATAAAAAAACGAGGGTAATAATAACTTCGAAGAGCTAAGTCGGCGGTGTACCAATATAACCTCGGGAACAATGACCTAAACGAAACGACTTGAGACACCAACTAACAATGGGATAAGGAAGAAAAAGATGATGATGGAGACTAACGAAACAAGACGAAAGCCGCATTATTGGAAGAGTCACGAAAGCCAAAGACGAGTAGAAATATTTCACCCGAACTAACGAGCTAATATACTAGTAACAGACGAAACTGAAGACTCTGGACATCTCTTCGGAGGTGAATTACCTGATTTTACCCGAGAGTAAGATTCCATGGCAAGAAATTGAACTCCACTTTAAACTGCCAAGATGGCCGAAATACGGAGAAAAGCCCCTCCACAACTCAAACAAACCTTGAAACCGAAGCTAAGCCTGAAGCGAGACTAAAACAACCCCGAAAAACACCCAACGAGCTATTTCCTCAATCACTAAAGGTGGGTCATAAACCAAGTCGATTCTAGACTAAACCAAAAGCTGACCAAAAATAAGACGAGACTAAACTAGAAAACCGAAGCCAAGGGATCGGAAAAGAAGCAAACCAGCAAAGCAACAACACCAAACCCAGACAAAACCACATGTCCTAACCCCTAACCTAACCGAGGACAAAGACCAAACCACATCTCAGCCCCCACAACCAGTGAGGACGAGCAAAAGAAGACCGAGGAAGGCAGAAGAGAGACCTGACGGGGAGCTCCGAGAACCGAAGTGAGTGTCGGAGAAGCGAGGCCACGTTGACGGAGGCGACATAACTAGATCGGAGAGCCAAAGAACACCAACCAAAAAGAAGAGGAAACAAAGAGAAAACTAACAGAGGGAGGAAGGCCGACGACGGAGTTATACAAAGGTCGTCGAACACAGAGGAAATCAGAGGAAGGAGACGACAGCTTTAGATTTTCACAGAGAAAAAATGCGTTTTTCTTTAGGGTCCAACCTTTTTTGTTTAAATTTGTACTCACTAATATACATCTCTTATTATTTTTCAAATAAAATGCTTAACTTTCTGTGGACATTTTAATTTCTATACAACTATTAATAATATAGTAAAATTCAAATCTCATAGTGAATATTTTTCTGTTTCCGTAAAAATTCGTCTTGCCTCATCTACTTTTTATTCAAAAATTAAAATTAGCAGTAATCAATGAAACATCTGCAAGGTCGGTAATAACACTGATTAATAGAAGATTTTATGTTTGAATAGTTGGGTTAATCAAAAGGTTAACCTTGAGACAGAGATAGTTGTACCCCCCACTTGATATTGGCTTCGAGAATCGAGCAACTATCTCCATATCAAAATTAAAGAACATTATATATAATTGTCTATGCCATTTTGCATTTCTTTACGAAAAATATTAAATCTGATTTTTTATTTCTCCCAAACATGATAACTTTACGTTTAAATAGGATCATATGTTAATTATACCAAAAACATGTTGGACTTTCTCTTTAATAGTATCATCTACCTTATGTCCAAATTAAATAAACAATTTTTTAAAAATTATCATTTACTTGAAAATTAATCCATATTTCTATAATATATCTAGAATTATTGAACTTTGCTCCCTTGATGTTTATCTTTATTTAAAAAATATCCTCTTTCCTTGGTTGGATTCGAACTATTTTAAATTCCTTGACTTCATAGAAAGAAAAGTATTTTATAGAAAAATAAGTTATCATCCGTAAATAAAAAATAATTATTGATGGACTTTGTGGTGCAATCTAGATTTTTTTTTATCAATTATCAATTGTTTCTTTTCTTTTTAAAATATTTGTTATTAATATCTCTATGCAAAATATAAACATATAAGATGATAATTAAGCCCTAACACTATAAAAAAACACAACAATTTTTTACGGATTTTCGACGGTAGATTAACGGACTTTTTATGGGTTATTTTTCTACAATACAACCGTCGGAATCTATCGGAATTTTCAACGGAAACGTAACCATAAATAACATTCCGATGGATTCTGACGGATTATTACCGTTGTCGATTTTCGATGGGGTTCCGATGACTATAACCGATGGATATACACCCGTCGGAAATCTGTCATTAAATTTCTAACAAATATTGATGAATTTCCAAGAGGTTTTGACCATTGGAAGTTTCCGACGGCTTTCTAATGGAATTTCGACGTTTGAAGCCAATGGATAAAAATCCCTAGCAAATCCGTCAGAATGCCGTCTGAAATTTTTTCAACACTTCTATAAATACCTCTCCATCATCATTATAAACTTCAAACATTCCTCTCAAAATCCTCTCAAATTAGAATTACAAATGTCTTCATATGGTGATTAATTTTGTTCGTAGTTAGATAGACCGCATCAAATTCCGGGAACCGAAGAACTTATACTGGAGTATGCTTCTAGAATAAGAGAGTTTATGTCACTTCTAGTGAACCATGAGGCATATCTGGCTACAAGTAAACTAAAATGCCCTTACCCTCCTTGTAAGAATCGTAGATCGGTAGACGCTACAAAAGTTTGGAGGCATTTATATATCAATGGGTTTATGCGGGGTTACAAGATCTAGTTGCACAGGGAAGACGATTCAGTGATGTATAATTATGGTAGTAGTAGTTAAGAGGTCGCTGCAACATAAGTGGAAATAGAAAAACCACACATGGTAGTAGATACTGTAAGAATGGAGCAAATGGTAAATAATGTATGGCGAGAACAGTTACCAACGTATTTTGAGGAAGGACATATAATCGAGGAACCGAATTTAGAGGCAAGACAATTTTTCACAATGTTAGATGCCTCTAAGCAACCTCTATATCCAGGATGTAAAGAGGGTGTGCCACCAATGTCCGAGGAAAATTTTTTTATGACAATGAAGACATACCATAACCTGAGCGATGTAGTTATCGAAGGGTTTGCCGATCACTGGCATCAGATTTTACCATGAGATAATTTGGCACCATCTTCATTCTACGAGGTACATAAGCTTGTAAAAATGATAGGATTGCTGTATCAGAAGGTTGATGTTTGTGAGCGTAATTGTATGTTATATTGGAGACAAGATTCAAACAGCAAGTTTTGTCGTCATCCTTGGTACAAAGAAACGGGTGGTAGAGTTATGATCCCATTTAAGAGAATATGGTATTTGTCAGTAACAGATCAGCTAAAGAGATTGTATCAATCAAAGCGGACTGCAACAGCTATGAGATGCCATGCCGAACACACAAGCGACACGAAAATTGCTCACACGTTTGACGGAGAAGCGTGGAAACGTTTTCAGACAAAGTATCCAATGTTCTCTTTTGAAAAGAAGAACGTCTACCTAGGTCTTAGCACATGGTTTTAGCCCTTTCGGGAATACAAGAGACAATATTCATTATGGCCTGTAATAATGACATCTTACAATCTACCTCCAGGGTTGTGCATGAACCGAGAGTTATTGTTCCTAACTATTCTTGTACCTAGACCAGATCATCTAAAGAAGACCCTTGATGTGTTCTTACAACCTCTGATATATGACCTACAAATGCTTTGGGAGCACGGTGTCGAGACTTTGATGTTTCAACATAACATAATTTCACGATGCGAGTGGTACTAATGTGGACGATAAGTGGTTTTCCTGCGTACGCGATGTTATCAGGGTGGACCACACATGAGAAGTTAGCATGTCCATATTGTCAAGATGCAATAGATGTGTTTCAGCTAAAAACGAACGAAAGACTAGTTGGTTTGATTGCCATAGACATTTTCTTCCGATGGACAATCCTTATAGAAACAACACAACTTTGTTTACGAAGAACAAAAAGTATATGACGGACCACCTCCGGAGTTAGACGACAAACATTGTTGGATCACTTTAGAGATTTCTCGATTGATGGGACTATGGAATATGGTGGGAACGAACATGAAACCGTACCGAGAGCATGAGAACATCACAACTGGCACAAACATAGCATATTTTGGGATTTACCGTATTGGAAGGATCATCTTCTGAGGCATAATTTAAACATCATGCATATCGAGAAGAATTTCTTTGACAACATCATGACCACGATTCTTAACATCAAGGGAAAAAAAGACAAAGAGAAATCAAGATTAGACTTGGTGGACATATGCTCGCATCCGACACTTCATGTCAAAGGGAAAAGGACAAAAACTTGTGTCTTGTTTTAGGTTGTGTAAGGAAGCAAAATATGAGTTTTCAGGTGGATATGCAAGAGCGTTAAATTCTTGGACGGTTATTCGTCTAACCTGAAGAATTATGTGGATAGGCGAGATGAACGGTTTTCTGGAATGACACGATTGTCACGTCATAATGCAACAACTTCTTCCTCTCTCTTTCGAAGAGCTTTTACCGCAACATGTCCACGAAGCAATTGCAGGAATCAGAGCATTTTCCAAGATTTGTGTGCTAGATCCCTCACAGTTGAAGGAGTCAACAATCTTACGGATAAAATACCCGTCATTCTGTGTAATATGGAGAAAATATTCTCGCCATCTTTCTTTGATGTTATGGAACACCTTCCGATTCATCTTCCTCAAAAGGGACTACTTGGTGGCCGAGTGCAATACAGATGGATGTACCCTTTTAAGCGATATATGTTTCATCTTAAGAAGAATGTTAAAAACCTAAGTAGAGTTGAGGGATCTATTGTGGCTAAGAGCATCAATGAGGAATGTAATAATTTCGGAAGTTATTATTTACCAACGGAAGTTCGAACTAAAAGCAGGCGCCCAGGTCGTAACGATGGGAGTACGACCTGTTTATATAGCACTTATCCCAGACATGTTCTCTTAGATTGACCGATTTAGTGCAAAGCTAGGAAGCAAAAACACATAACAGATAAATAGGTCAATCATATGTTTTACTACATTATAACCTGATAATGATTAAGTTGAAGTGCGTTATATTCAACTATGGTTGGTACAACCGGATACCTGGAAACGATGTTCGATAGGATCAGTATGGTGTTACCGTTGTGCATTCTGGTCAAGGTCTAGACAAATATGATCCATTTATACTTGTTTAAAAATGATGAATATCCCAAAATAACATTATGTCTTAGTATACTAAGACATTTTAATGATCATTAATTAAGTAAAATTAATCAAACGATTCTTATATACCGTTCATGCGTTTTAACTGAACTAACTAATATAATGTACTGTTCATTAAGGACTTGTTCTTTTGTAAAAATATATTTTTAAGAAATTTGGTTTTGTCAAGAATCACTCATCTTATAATTACATTGACACTCATATATTCGATTAAATGATATAACAGTTCATATTTGATCCATAATTTGATCGTTTAAGCACCTAAAAAAACCCTAAACCGTCGGATATCTGTTAATAACCCGTTGGATATTTTCGACCGGTTTCCAACTCGCCGTTATTTGGTAATACTAATTTCCAATGGTCTATAGAATGAATTTCCGACATGATCTAAAAAATTTCGAGGGAAGCCAAATTTTTTGGCTGCTAACCCTAAATTTTTCTGACAGGTAATTAATGGGTCGAGCTCGTCAGAATTTTTAAGAATTAAAAAGGAGGCAGACGACCATTGTTGCATTTCTTCACGCAAGTACCTCCCTTTTCTCCTCCGTTCGCCGCCGAATTCCGCCCAAAACCTGCAAAATTAACATGTAAGTTTATTCCTCTATCAATTTTAAGAAGCTTTAACTGATTAAATTTGTTAGTTTTTGATGGATTGATAGAAATGTTAGATCTATGAGTTTTTGGTAGGTTAGATGTGTTTTTCTTTAAAAGTTTTGTATTTAGGATAATTAGTATTAGAATTGAGTGTTTGTGTGATGAATTTAAAAAAGTGATAGGTTTTAGATTTTGAAAACTGTTTTTTATTCGGAACAAGCAGACGCGTGAGATTCATGATCCAGTGGGCACATGAGCTCGTCATGATGGTGACTTAGACTCAGGAGGAGTGTCTCTCTCAGCGTCTTCGCCTCTCGACAGAAGATGGATCAGATGCCTCGTCCAACGAGCTTCCTCGGGATGAGATTGACCAGATCGTCCTTCAGGTAATAACTCAACTCAATTATATGTTTAATTCATAAAAAAATATTCTAATAACTATAAAGACGCTTCTGATCTAATTTTTGTTTATTTTCTGCAGAACACTCCTTCTAGCAAGGGACGTATGTACGGCTTAGGACGATACAACATCAGCACCTCCTCTTCTTCTACCGCTCAGAGCTCGAGATCAGCACCCAACTCGACAGCTTTGGAGGAGTTCAAAACCTAGAACTAATACTTGAAGATGTTTATGAGCCATAAATTTAGAGATGTATGTCCACCTGGCGACTTCGACATGCCCTCACCACCACCGTCTCCATTTGACGACTCATATCTGTCAAAAACCCGTCAAAAATTTTCGACGATTTCCGACGACAAAAAAATTTATCACGACATGTAACCGAATAATATCCGTCAAGAATCCCTTAAGAATAGTGTTTACCGACACATTATTGATGAATATACTAGTCGGAAATGACCTGTTAATTTCATATGTATAGTTATTTAAACCTTTTATCCATTTACCAATACTTTACACCGAACCGATTTCATAAATCATATAATAGGATTGTTACAGCTTTCACCAGAAAGTTTAATCTCAGGATGAACCTAAGAAACAGAGCCTCTAATACAAAAGAATGGAAACACCAAAATCAATTAGAGGATGGAACCTTCCTGCAAAAACAATTCCTCTAGCCAAAAAGGATAGCCTAAAGAAATATAAGATTGCCAAAAACTATTCGAAAAGCAGATATAGCAATCTTGGAAGCCCCTCTATTTGATACTGGTACTTCATATTGGAACCTCCAAAAATATATAAGTTCCAGAGATGATGATACCGCAACTGAATAATATATGAATGATGGCCAGTCTAAAGGCTTGTTCACAACATTCGCAATAGGAGCAGAGTTAACCGCAAACAGCACCGAGTCAAAATGCAGATCAACCATACTATCAATTGCCCATAAAATCGATTTAAAAGACAAGTCAAGAGCATCAGCGACATTAACCAGAGAGTTCCTACTGTGCATTAAAACTTTGCCAAGATGATTACGGATCACCCAAGCAATACCTCCAGATTTGTTCCTAGCTTTGAAAGCTGAAGAGATATTGCATTTGATCATACCTAACGGAAGAGGTCTCCATTTTGTTTCTGAATTGAGCAGAGTAGAGTTGTGATCTTCCTGAAGATTGAGGTCAATCTCTTGAGCCATGAACCACTCTTCTGAAGATTCTCTGCTCTTCCTTGCAATTTCCAAAAGAGAATCCCGAAATTTTTTAAAGAAGTGAGAATTTATGTTCTTCCAAATTAGCTCTAACAGTCCTTTTATAATTATTCAGATGACAAAAAAAAAATCATATAATCTATTTATCATAAAATATCAATTAAGAATATTTTCTAGAAAATGCCATTCTATCATATTGTATGATCTGTTCATAACTTTTTTAATTGTCATGAATGTGGTACTATAAAAACTATTTTTCTTTGACCCATATAACATTATTTGCACAATTGAAATATTATCTTATATTAATTACCGTGAAATAAGGATTGATTGGATTTCAAAATCAACCTGAGAAGGATTTTTTTTTTACTTTTGACATGAAATATTATCTTCTATATATTAAAACAGAAGCATTTTTGCTGACGTGTCGTAACCAGAAGAGTTCTAACTCGAAATTGCTTATGTGTCGTCTTCTGGTGCGTTTTTAGATTATATTTAAAATAAAGGCTTAAGTTTCTTACAAAATTACACAATGCCACTACCATAAATATCATAATACTATATATGTTTCCATATTTTAAAACTGTAATATTATATAGTCATTTCAGTTATAGAAAGAATATCTCATATATAATCATATCATAATTTTTGTTTTTATATTTTCCTACATATATTTATTTGATATTATTCTTATATAAAAAGTAAAATTAATATATAATTCATATAATAAACAAATTTAGTTTTTTTTTAGTTTTATGTATTTTGGATTTTTCAAAACAGATATGAAATACTCAACTTAAAAAGTAAATCTTATTTAAAAAAGTCTCACATCAACTAAGAAATTAACAAGAGAGTATGAATTAGTTCTATAATAAGTTAATATGCACATAATTTTTAATAAGAAATCGGAAGCTTGGTTTAGTCGGCATCCAAATTACACAATTTTGTTTTGTATATTTAATTTAATAATTAACCATAAATTAGTAAATATTAAACATTTACATTTATAAAATATCAAAATATTTTAATCCCACGCATGGCGTGGGTCACAATTCTAGTATATAACTAAAGGATATCCTTCTTTGCGCGTGGATTAATTATTCTATTTTATTAATTACTTTAGTTATAAATTTTTCTCTATAATATAAATATTATATTAATATATTTCTTTATCTTAATTAGAGATATACTAATATTTGTATATGTAATTTGAGTTGACCTTATACATAAATTTAAAAACATATGTAAAAGTAATATACATGCTTGATTTTATTGTTATATTAAATACATAAGTATTTTGTTAATTTTTATTTTCCTTATATTTGATTATTGAAATTTTGTAAATTCTTACCGAGATTTAATTTGAAAAAATAGATTGTTTCTCATCATCAATACATATACTTTAGATTCTAAATTTAATAACCATTTCAAGAAAGTTATTGTTTACATAATTTATTACTATAAACTTGAAATTATATTTATAGTTTGCAATGTGTTTTCAGAATCGTTTTATCTAACATTAGTTTTAATCTAATATATCCATGTTGGACATTTTAGTTTTCCATGATGTTATTTTCATGAACTAGGGATTGTTTTCCGCGCTACGCGCGCGTTATTCTATAATTTTTTTTAATTTTATTGTAATTCTATAAATTTATTAATTTAATATTTAAAATGTGTACTTTGAATAAGAATATGATTTAATAAATATTTTTCAATAAAATTATCCTTTTTGTATGACGAAATTGAATTTAGTATATAATAAAGGTGATATATATATATATATATATATTACTTTTTAAGTTGCTAGATCCTCTCACTCGATTTCTAAAATCAAGTTTCAAATCAACAACCTACAAATTAGCACATGCAAGATAGTTGTCTCGCATAGTCCCAAGCTTAACGACGATACATACCAAAGATCATCATACATATCACCAGGCTCCATCTCCATCTCCATCTCTATTTCGTGAGAGAGATAAGAACAAAAACATTGAATTTATATCAAGCAGAACATATGAGTGTTTACCTAGTTTTTCATCATATATTACTTATTTTCATCATTTCTTTAGAAGTAGTAATTTTTTTTAAGATTAAGCATATAAAAACATGAAAATTATAGATAAATTTGTTGCTACAGTTTAGACTCGACTTTTCCTTGCGATAAATTTTCCTCTTCTTCATTTTAACCTAATCTTCAGTAGCCTCTCTTTTGATCGGAGATCGATGGCCGGTGGCTTCTATAGCACCGTTATCGATCTCCTTTTCTCTTTCGTTCTGGCTTGTATATAGATTTTTCTGGGTGTGTGCTTAAGTTTGTAGCTTTTCTTCTGCTGCTATTTTTTCTTCTTCTTCTCACTAAAAATTTATGACCTTTTTCTATCGTTCCTTTACCACTCACTTCAGTTAAGTTGTTTGGTTTTAGGCAAGACAGCTTTTCGAAGTTTCCTCTATTCATACTCTCTTCCAGATGTGGGCGAGATGTGGTTGTTTTGGACTGCTCTCTACCGGATTTTAGTCCTTCGACACAACCGGCATAGGCAACTGGGTTCATATGCCTCTTTTAAGGTCCCTTGTGCCATTTGTAGCAAGTTCAAGCTTCAAATTCCGAAGACTCTCTATTCTCAAAGAGGACATGAAGACTGAAAGATCCAAATATAACAATTTGGTTTTCTATTTCTGTTTTTTTTGTGTTTTGAAGAAAGATCTAATTTGTAGTAGTTGATAGTTTGTGTGTCTGTGTTTATCTTTGATCTAGTTTCTTCAGTTTGGAATTTTTGGTTCCAGGGGTTCTTCGAACTCGTTGGCTTTGCTTCTGGAAAGATGGTTCGTTGCCAGCTTTATAAAATTTTAAGTTTTTTAATGAAATCTTCGGATGACAAAAAAAAAATTTAGACTCAAAACGAATAGTATCTCAAACTGATGTACCTTTCTTGCGATATTACTAATTAAGACAATTATAACAAATTCAAAATCTTATACAAGTCATGTTCTCCAATTTTATTGATACTGCTATTATATATTATATAAAGTATATAATAATACATGCGTGATCACTCATATACCATTGTTCTCTTATTTAATTTCCATATATTATGTTCTACTTAAGATAGTTTTGGGAAAATTAACTTTTGATCTTTAAAACGACAAATTTTCCATATTTAACAAACACCTTATTCTTACTTATCAACATCTCATTCTTTATATATTCCGTTTATACCTCGTGATGTTCTCTTTCCATCCACAATTCTCTTTCTATTTTCCTCGGACATCTTCATACACTTATATGTTCTAATAGTAAGTCTATGTGAGTAAACCTTTAATTTTGTTTCACTCTACAATATTATTATAAGCTTTCGTAAATTTGATATATTTTTAAAGCAAATAACTTAAATTTGTAGTATTGTAAAAATTTAAATATATATGGAATTATATTGTACACATATCTCAATTTAGGTCACATGTTTGTTTGTTATTTGAAACATATAATATTTATGTATGTTCGCACAAATAAGAATATTTATATATACTTGAACTTTTTTAAGAAAGACATTAAATCATGATACAAATAGGTAAAAAATTATTGGGAGTTTTAAATATGATCACTGGGTGGAGTTTCGACTTTTCAAGTGGAAAGTGTTGTTATTCCAATTGTTATTTACTGGTATTATTATCCATAAGTGGGAGCTTCGATTTCTCACCTTGACATTCATTTGATTATTTGAATTTTGTTATTTGTATATTTATATTGACATGATATATTTATAAAAAAGTTATAGTTTAATTTTATAAAGTAAAATTTGAAAAGTGTTTTCTCACTTTTATCATCTTACATATAACCGTCTCAACTAATTTATAAATACTAACATAAATTTCTAAGAAAATAAATGATCTCTATAAGTAAATTTGAGAATAAAAGCTTGAAACAAATTTATAATTATATGATTGAAAAGATTCTAATTAAAACTATTTACTTATCTACTTTTTTGTAAAACTCGAAACCAAATTGAACTAAACAAATATAAAATTCAATCTCAAATAGAGATAATTTCTAAAACAAAAAGTCAAAACTAAATAACCCGAATCGAATCAAGTAAAATTTCGGTTTATTAAATAAAATATAAAATGTTATGATTAGTTGTACACAAAGTATTTTTCAATTATTTGTATGTTTAAATGGATATATATATATATATATATCTAACATGACATTTATAATAATATGTATCTATCATGGCATTTATAATAATAAATTTAAATATTTTTTTTGTATTTTCTTCTATTTATATTTTGTGTACTCCTATCGAACACGAAATCAAATTGAACAAACAAATATAAATGTAAACTCAAATGGATATAACTTCAAAAAAAAAACAAAGGTGAATAACCCAATGTAATCTCCATAAAGTGTTTAGCTGTTCTTTTATATCAATGTCCCTAGAAAACCATGAATGAAATACAAATTCTAAAAGAATTGATCTCATAATAGACTTTTGAAACCAAACGAAGTAAACTTGAGTTAAATAGCATACATAGTAAAATGAAGATGTCTATTGTTAGGAACGACTCTTGATCTCTTTAAACCTTGATTCATAAAACAAAGATTAACAACGAACAAAATAAAGAACACAAGAAATTGATAACTCAATTCATGGTCGCACGGCTACGTCTGGTTTATAACTCTAGAGCTCTCTCAAGCTTTCTCACACCTCTCCAACTCATTCTTTCTCTTTGTTTCTGTTAGGAACTCATTAACCAAAGAAAGAAGAAGATAAGTACTTTACTGAGAAAAGGGAAACCTAACTCCCGTGACTCTCGCATGAGTTAAAAAGACTCAAAGCCCTCTTTTTAAGTAAGAGTCACATAAGGCTAAAAGAAGAACATATCAAAATGACACTTTTTCTTCACAACTATGGTTTATTCATAAGGTCACCATATGAAATCAAATGATATATATATATATAACTTCGGTATTAGTAAAAAGAACACCATAAACAAAAAAAATTGGTTCTCTAACTGAGAAACAATTCTAATTACTTTAAATGATTTTGTAGGTGCAATTTCATCATTTGGTTGCAAAATGAAGTGAAACATTGAATAAGCACAACAGAGAAAATAAAGAGGAACATATTCAGAAAGCCATTGAAGTTAAAATGGATTTTTTGCTTCAATCTTTGTGGCAAATCAACGTCATTGATATAGAATCCACACTGTCTCATATCTGCCAATCATGATTAACTTTAAGTATTTTCAATGCGTATAAAGCAATTAAAAAAAAAACCTTCGTCAGTATTAATTAATATATATCTCGGAAGAAGATAGATTTGTTGTGAACAAACTCAGACCTTATGAAAGAGGTTGTGGTTCTCAAAAGACTCAATGACATCGACTATGTATTAACATGTAGCTCAATTTCTTTTCTGATAAGAATCTAAAGCCATGATAAAAGACGAAGTCAATCTCTAAACTCAACAAAAAAGAGGATTGGTTATTCTCAGAGACGCTGCAACATAGAGAAAAAGATCCGCAGAATTAGAAACAATCGTGAAAATATTTTCTTAGATATACCAGAAAATGATTATACAAACCTCAACAAAATCACGAGAGACATAAACCAAAGTTGGTAAGACCCTTGTACCACCGTGAACAATAGGCAATAGCTTCTATATTCAAATCCCCAATCTGGACTTCGATTTACGGAACCTAAGTTCCAAATCTACGATAAAAAAACAAAGGTTCGTCATTATGATATAGGTTTACATGAAGTTGATTTTAGTTTTGTGAAAACCAAGAAACAAAAACAGAGAATTTGGAGTCAGCATAACCAATCGTCTGGACCACGTTACTCATCAGAAGCATGCGTCTGAGCCGGAGAACGAAGCAGAATCAATGAACCTTGTTATGAGACGAAAGCCGCCCGACTACCACCCAACTCAAATCGTCTTCTTCTTTCTCCACAGTCTCGTGTTCCACGCCTGCACCAACGATTCCTATAGGATTCCATATCTAACTCGAAATACTCGATCAAATTCGAAGCATCTGTCATTGTTTTGCTTTTCTAAAGCTTTGTGAATTAAGAATAATTCGTTGAGTCTAAACTAATCTTATAAACAGTCAACCTAAGTTACATAACTAATAATAAAGGAGTTTGAGAATATCAAGTGAAACAACGATTCAGTGTCTCCATATTTGAGAAATCAATTTCGAAGAAGACTAATCGATTGGTAAGGCGAAACGAAGAGATTTCAGGGGTTTTGGAGAATTTTAATTTTAGTCTCTGAATCTGCTCTGCATCCACTCGAACCAGCTTCGGCTCTTAGGATTCAAAAATNTTATAAACAGTCAACCTAAGTTACATAACTTATAAACAGTCAACCTCCGACGGAGACATCACTCTCGCCTCTATTTCTGTTCTAGATCTTTCTTTTGTTCGCGATGCGTTCAAATTTTTTCTAAAAGGGCGTTAGATATATGAGTGCGAGCTAAAATTTGAAGAGATTCTGAAGATTTTTTAAGGTATTAATAATCAAATGTTGGAAATTTTCTATAATTAAATTGATGGAAAGGAACGTTTAATGACGAAGGAAGAAGGATCGGTAGATATCACGAAGTTAAATATATGGTTTAATTGATTGAATTATATGGAAATATAAATAATTTGTGAGTGCTGATGTGGCAGATTGTGGTGAGCTAAATTTGTCGAGGTGGCTAGCTCCAAAATCCCCAAACTTCATATTTCGATTAGTATAGATACGATAATAATCTCATTTTAGTTGGTCGTATGCCAATAACTAAATTGTATATATATACATTTTATCAATATGATATTGATCTAGTGGTAAATGAAGTGAGCAACTTGCCACCACCATCACCCGGATTCGAATCATGTTGGGAGGAGTGGTTTACGCCTTTAACAAGGTATTATCAAAGACTGGCTTCGGGTCTCGGGAGAGACTATGGGTCGCAAGGCCCGGAACTCCCACGGATTATCAAATTAAAAATAAATATAAATATA
>OVAO01000145.1:0-28079 GCA_900406285.1 Biscutella auriculata
TGAGATTGATATGTAAAAGCTTGAAAAGAGAAGATAAGAGAATGGGTAGAAAGAAAATGAAAGTAAAATAAACACCAAGGAGAATAAAAAGGGATAAGATAAGAAAAGCCAATGGCTTAGTACACTTTAGAAATGAAAAGAAAAGACACTCCAAAAAGAGTAAGGCTATAAAAGAAAAAGAAACAAAGAATAAGGAAAGAAAAGAATAAATCCTTGGAGTTAGATGAAATAGAAAGAGTCTAGAAATAAGAAAATCCCTAAGTGAAGAAGAAGAAGAAATGGTGAAGAAGTAGATTTGAAAAGATAGGATTGGGTAGATACTAGAGTCGAAGTTTGGGAGAAAAATAGATGTTCAAAATTGTATGCCCCAATCGCTCTTTGTCTTACCTGATTTTGCTATAATTATTTCACTCCGCGAGAGAAATCAAATTACAATCGACCTTCATGCCTTGTGTGAAATCTTATTGACTAATTGTTGCATGGAATTTTGTTTAATACTTTTTAATCATGCTTCATTGGCAAGAGATTTGTGTAATGGTAGGATTAGAAAAGGGGCTTCTATCACGAGAGTGAGTTAGTATAGTTTAGAGATTCCTAGACATAGAATAAACCAAAGGTAGTTAGTAAACCAATCTAGCATGAAAACTTCTACCGATTATCAGTCCCCTTAATCCATAAGTTTGCTTTCATTTCTGATTTTTTGTCATTTTCAATTTAGTCTATTTGATTTCATTTTCAATTTATCGCTTTGTTTTATTTATTTGCTTAGGAGTTGTTAGTGACAAACAAACCCATTTTGTGTTTNTTTTGTGTTTACCTAGACTTCGTAAAATCTACCATAGGATTTCTGAGTTAATTACCCCTGAGTTGGTTTGACAATCCGATCACCCATCTTACCCATACTTCATTGTTAAACCACCATAGAAACCCCAGAAAATCCTGTTTATCGGGGCTTGGATTCCGAAACGGGCTTCATGAGTACTGGGTTCATTGATCTCTCCGATAATTTGACCAAGAGGAGGGTTAGCCATTGTAGGTGTTGGAGAGTAATAAACATAAATTTGCGGTTTCTTATGGTGGTTTATCAATGAAGTATAGGTAAGATGGGTGATCGGATTGTCGAACCAACTCGGGAGTAATTAGCTCACAAGTCCTATGGTAGATTTTACTAAGTCTAGGTAAACACAAAAGGGGTTTGTCTGTCACTAACAACTCCTAAGCAAATAAGTAAACAAAGCAATAAACTGAAAATGAAAGCAAATAAACTAAACTGAAAATGACAAAAATCAGAAATGAAAGTAAACTTATGGATTAAGGGGATTGATAATCGGTAGAGGTTTTCATGCTAGATTGGTTTACTAACTACCTTTGGTTTATTCTATGTATAGGAATCTCTAAATTAGACTAACTCGCTCTCGCACAATTTGCCCATTTTCTAATCCTACCATTACACAAATCTCTTGGCAATGAAGTATTACTAGAAAGCATTAAACAAAATTCCATGCAACAATTAATCGATAACTTAAACAATCTCTTGGAAAGAATCGACTAACAACCTATTCATTGTTCGGGAATTCTATCAAGAACCTCTCAAGTGATAAATCTCCTAGAGATCTAGATTAAGTTAGCTACTCCTAATCTAGCATTAAGAACATAAATACATTGAGAATACTTATTCTAATATAGATCTAAACCATTCTAGCAATCCAAAATCTACCGATCTAACCCCTAATCCATAAACCTATAAAACTACTCACAACCCATGCCTAGAACACTTTGATAGTTTCTAGACATGATTTGTGAGAGGAAACATGATTCGAAACAGAGAACTAAAGCAAGAACAACAATAAAATCAAGAACAATCATATAAAATAAACTTGCATAAATTAAAAGTACCAAAAGTATCTCTCACAAATGAGATCTAAACTTCAAAACCTAAGAAAAACTGAGACAAATAACGTTTTTAGGGTTTTTGGGGTTGGGTCTTTATATAAGAGACCAAAAATCGAGCCAAAAATGGAAACTAGATTTGGGTCGGTGGAGCCTCCGCCGGTCAGTGCAGACCGGTGGGCCTGACCGACTCGATGCTCGGGCTGCGCCGGACAATGCAGATCGGCACGCTTGGTCGGCGCTCCTCCTCCAGGGCTTCCTGCTCGGTCTTCGCCGGTCAAGACTTCACCGGCGAGCCTGACCGGCGGTCTTCCTCCAGATCTCCCTGGTTGACGTCCATCGGTCTGGCTTAACCGGCGTGGGCTTGACCAGCGGTCTTGGAAAAGCCGAGACTTAGCCATTTTTGCTCGTTTTTCCTCTGTATTTGCTTGGTTCCTCTCCTTTGCTTCATATGCACCTAAAATGATGAAAAACATGCAAATGCAACCTAGAGACTCTAAAATGCATTCCAAACTAACGAAAAGTGAATGAAAACCGAGGGGTAAAACCCGTAAAATTCACGCTCATCAGAGAGCGGCGACGAGTAGACCGTTTAGGAGCTATCTTGGTCGTACTTGTAGAAGGGGAGGCGTTATCATTTGTAGGAGCGGGATTGTTGGCGCATTTAGAACGAGTGATCATGCACCTGAGAACACCAAGAAGAGAGATGAAAGATTAGTAATGTGAAATGGACCTAGTCCTTAGCAAATTCAAAGAAAAAATGGTAATCCAAAAATGCCGAATATGGCAACAGTGCCAATTTGATAACAGATATTTTGCTTTCTCAAAATTGGACTTAAGAGAAGACTCATATCTATTAAGTCAAATGTAGTATAGTGGTTTTTTTGTTAGGTATCAGGAATATGTCAAATCATAATTCAAGGGTTTGATTACACACAAATTCTATAAAGAATGGCCAAGTCTAGGTGAAATAATAGAGATTGTTTTGTCATTAAACAAGTCTATTTAACATTACAGAATTGCAATTGAAACTACACAGTCAACCTAAGTTTGCAAAAGTCAACAAAAATTATTTAAAGAAATATAAGGAAGAGACTAAGCCAATGGATTAAGGTTATTGACTCGGGTTATCTAGTTCTTATGCATACTACTCAATAATAACATCTAAATGCTTATCCTTAATCTAGGAACTATCCAGTTTAGATAAACTCAATCCCTTGGTGAAAATCCATTTGACAAAACGTGCAAATGTACAATCCCTTGACTAAATGCATGATTCAACAAGCAATAAACTCTAGTTCGTGCAATTACTAAATGGTCATAGCACAATCCCTTGGTTAGGCTCCAAATAGCACTAAGTTGATTCATTCGGGCATTTCTTCGCCGAACACCTTCCGGGCGAGAAATGCCTAAGTTCTAGAATGGATTAGCTATTTCGATTCTAGCTTTAAACACATCAACAAAGTGAAGATATATATATTCAAAATCCTAAATAGTATGAACAAGCACTAAATCACCATAATCTACATAATCCATTCACTTAGCAAAGTAACTACTCATTAATCTTCATTTCAACACAAATCATCAAAGCATAAAGCATAGACATAATGAAAAGAAGATGAAATTGCAAATATAAATGATATTAAAACTCAAAATCTTACAAAACACAGAGTAGATTAGAGAGAAAATTAGAAAAGTTAAGCTCCTCTTTTAGTTTCGGGTTCTTTTCTATTTATAGAAGGACCCTTCACAAGAGGTCATCCCAGTCAGAGAGACCGGGATTGTTCTACAAAAGTGATCGGGACTAATAGCACTGGCCCGACGTCGAGATAGGATCCCAGCCTGAATGACCGGGATGGAGTCCACCGGGATGGTCCTTTGATGTGGATCAGTAAGATCTGTCCCGGTCTATAATGACCGGGATCCCCACCGCGAAGTATGCTCCTCCTTGGACTTGAGGGATGATCCCGGTCTGCGTGACTGTGATGGCTTGACTAGATAGAGGCTTTGATATCGATCTGTAGGATCTATCCCGGTCTAGAATGACCGGGATCACCACCGAGATGTATGCTCTGATAAAGACGTAGAGGGTGTTTCGGTCACTCTGACCGGGATTGCTGGCCAGGATCACGTTTAGGAAGTGGTTCTTTGTATTTGATTTGCCTAAGTCTCAAAAGATTGCGCTTCTTGATCGTTTCTTCTCCAGTGCTTCATTCATCACCTGAAATATGAATATGTGATGCAAATGGACCTAAAGGACTCTAAATGCAACCTAAACCAATGCAAAACTAATGAAAATGAATCCTCAAAACAACCAAAAACACAACATATCACTATGTCGAGCCACTAGTTGTGCCATCAGAGCCGGGTTTGATGAGGGATTTAGTCTGAGAAAATAAAGAAGGGTCGTTGGATCAAGTTCTAGGATAGAGTCGTTAGAACGACGGTGCGGGAAATTAAGAAAGCCAAGAGTGAATCGAGGAGAGCAAAGGAGGATTTGAGGTCAGTTAAGGAGGTTACAAGGCGTAAGTACCAAATCTATGAGGACAAATTCAGGAAGCTCACCGAGCTTATTATGAGGAGAACGACTCACTTGGGTGACGCCGACGAAGGCACCTCTAGCGGTCTCGACACGACCTTTACATATGCTAGACGGTCTGCTTGTGATGTCGAGACTTCCTGGGATTCAGAGAACCTCCCACGTAGGCCCTCATCATACGAAATGCGCTCAAGAAGACCTATTGCCTCACCTCCTCCATATGAATCCGATAATGAGTATCCCGACTTCAACTCCGACAAGGATTTCGATCCCGACGCACGCTTCATGTAGGTAAAATTCCACACCCTTTGTATATATGCATATTTCATTTTCCTTTGTTTTCGGTTCCTTCTCTCGACTTGGATCCCACAGAGACTGTGTGATTTAAGTTTGGGGGAGGAACCACCTTTTGCTAATCATATTTTCCTTGTTTTTTTTTTATTGAATCATTTGCATTGTTAATATTTATGTTTCTCAAAAAATCAAAAATCAAAAATTGCATAAAAACATAAAAATTTTCGTTTTCATCCGGGTTTATCATATATGATGCATCACTTTCGTTTTTCAAGAGAGAACCAAAGATCTTGAATCATCAGTCATCAATTTTAGTTTTGTAGCTTCGAAACGTCTTGAAGTTTATGATTTTTGACCTTGATGCCTAAAAAGCTTTGTCATTAGTTTGATGCTTGTTAGACTATTGTTTCTTTGATTTTATTGGAGTTTTAACTTGAGCTTTTAATTAGCATGATCATTACCATTTCACTTGAGTTTCAAGGCTTTTAATACTTCAAGCAAGTACGGGCGTTGCAAGCCTAAACACAGTTTTCCCGACTTTGTCATCCTCATCTTTAGGATGATTTCCTCTTACCCGAAGCTCTCCCGACCTAAACACTTTATGAGTCTCATTATCTATGCTTTAGTGACTGCGATTTTTTAAAACCTTGTAATTATAGAGAACGACAACTAAAGCATCTATCTAGGTAGCTTAGGATTGAATATGTATTGGTATGAAATTAGAAATGCTTGGGTCTATCTAGACTTGGTTCATTTGGGTCTTGAGTAGCTTAAGTTGGTCTTGCATATTGATTGGATTGCTTGGGTAGATGAAAAATGAAGGAATAAAGGAAGAAAGTTTGGGAAAAAGGAAGAATCACCAAAGTTATGAAAAGAAAGAAAGAACCTTAAAGGATGATGAAAGAAAAGGAATCAAGAAAGCTTTGCTAGACTCTTTGTATAAAGAAAAGACGAAGAAGAAGTTTATGCTCCTAAGGAAGGCTAGTGGTAAAGAGAAAAAGATTGTTAAGGAAAAGGAGTGAAAAGAAAAAGCAATGAAGAATAGATGGTCTTGGAGTAAAAAGTTATGAAAAAGAAAGAAAAAAGAAACAGAAGCTAGCTTATGAAGAAAGAAAACAAGAAAAAAATCTCATAAGGTTTGGAAAGAGTTGGTGTTGTGCTTAGAAAGTTAGTAAGGTTGGGTAGACTAGGTGCTTATATTGGGGATAGATGGATGCTTGATGTTGTACGCCCCAATTGCTCTTTGTCTTGCTCGATTTTACTATAATCCTTTCACTCTACGAGAGAAACCATGTTACAATCAACCCCCATTGTCGTCTAGAACCCCCTTTTAGCATGGAATCCCCTTTCTACCCAACCAATTGAAGCCTTGTGTTTTGGTTTTGATCATGTTTCACCCTCTACGTAATTGAATGTAGGAAAGCAACATAAGGATAGTTAAGTGGATTACTATGCATTGTAATAATGGTGGATTGTGATATTGCCTAAATGATGAGATAAGTAGTTGTGCTTTGTTGAAAACGCTCTCATCAGTTGGTTCTTGATTGTTGGCTTCTCGTTATTCAAACCTCTTCTCCTTGCTTTTTAAATTGTTTGCTTTAGGGCAAGCAAAAGATAAGCTTGGGGGAGTTGATGTCTTGCAGTTTTAGTCATTTTAAGTCTCGTTTTCATTCGTTTCTTGCTAGTTTAGGTTGAATTTAGAGACCTTTAGGTTACATTTACTTTCCATAATCACGTTTCAGGTGTGGAACCGAACTTAAGGCGAGAAGCGGAGCAATATGGATAATTATGAAACATTTTGGAGCAAAGTGAAGTCAAGTCAATTCTCGTGGAGCTGCCACAGGTCACTATCCCCCGGTCTAAGTGACTGGTACCTTGAGGAGTTGTGCCTCGGAGGATCGTACCGGTCTAGACCTCACCGGTACCCAGATCGGTCGTCTGTCCGCTCTTTTGTACCCGGGCAACATACCCGTCAAGCACATGACAGGTACTGATCTACGATGCCTCGTCCCGACTGCCCTAAAGACCGGTACCCAGAACGGTGATATTATGTCATATGTGCCAATGAAGACCGTACCGGTCAGGCACTTGAGATTATACCGGTCTGCCTGACCGGTACCAGCTCTCCGTCCTTTTTTAAACATAGTTATTTTTAACATTTCTAGAGAGAATGTATAAATAGGGATTTAAAACCCTATTCTCTTAACTTAACTTTTCCAAACTTGGTTTTATTGTTTCTCTCTAGATCTCTCGTTTAATCTTTTGATACTTTGTAAGATCTTTGGATTCAATATTGCATTTCTCTTATTAATCCTATCTCTTTTCTTGTTTTGATCATGTCTAAGCATGATTCTCCCATGAGATTTTGTGCCAAAACTATGAGTGAGTAGTCATCCACTAAGTGATTAGGTATGGTAGATTAGGGTGATTAGGTTTTAGATTATGTTTCTTATAGCTTAATTTGTTATTATCTTCATGTACTTTGTGTGTTTAATGCTTGATTAGGAGTAGCTAACTTGATTATGAGGTTAGATGTTTTATTGCCCGAAAGGTGTTTGATGAAATATCGGTTTGAGCTAAATGCATGCTAAATAAGGCCTAACCAAGGAATTGTGCTAGGATTGTTTAGTAATTGTAAAGACTAGAATTTATTGCTTATTAATCATGTGTTTAGTCAAGGGATTATTCAAATGCATGATTGGTAAAGTGGTTTTTACCAATGGATTAGATTAGTCTATTTTGGATAGCTCTTAGATTAAGGATAAGCATTTGAATGATACTATTGACTAGCTTAGTTGTAGACTTAATCAACCGAATCAATTTCCATTGCCTAATCGCTTAGATCTTTCTTATAATTTGCTAAAACGTACTTGTTGACTTTTCTATTTTACTTGCATTGTTATTGAATTCGAATAGACTTGTTTCGTGACATAGCATCTCTATTATCTTGCCTAGGCTTAGCGATACTCTCTATAGAAATTGTGTGTAGTCAACCCCCGATTATGGTTCGATAATTATCCCAAAACCCCCACTATACTACATTGATAAAAACTTTTACTCCCTCACATTAGTATATAGTGAAGGGGGAGTAAAATCCTTATTATCAGTAACCCCGTGGGAAAAACCTCACCTAAGGAAGAGTACCCCGAGACCAAGGTAGAAGTGACTTCTGTTGTAAAGACTCATTTGGTTTTTCAACTATCATCTTTGAATAAAAAATCAACAGTTTTATCATGGTACTTCATCCCTTGAGTGCGTAATATCTCAAGTGCCTAAGTGAGTAATATCTTAGGTTTACGTGTATCTAGAGTCTCTCCAGAGCTCCAGTGGTCCTCATAATTCCCCCTCTTTCATTTCCTTTCCCATTCTCATCATTCCTCATTAAGACACCCCTTCGTACGCTCCATCGTCGGCTCTCGTGCGGGCCACCGTCCGTACCAACACCCTCTGTACATCCTCGACCAGATCAAGACTTCTCACGTACCATCCTTTGTGCACGGCCTCTAAACCCCAAAGAAGATTCGATCCTGAGTTTCAAGGCCATAGCTCACGCCATCAACGAATTATAGCTCCCGACCACGACCTCCACATGTCCCTCAAGTTTTACCCTAAACAGGTAATATCTACAAGTGCACAGACTGACACTGTAGTACTTAGAGATCGAATCCACAGAGACTAAAGAATAACACAAAGAGATAGGCAAGACAGAGAAATAACTAAAACGAATAGAAGAATTTGTTGGTTGATTGTAGCAAGCAATTGTGAAGTGAACAAAGCAGTAAAAAGGCAAAAGGGTTAATTCAATTGTAAGCAAGCAATGAGATCTAAGGAATCCTAGAAGGGGTTTTGGCGAGAATTTGATATACGGCCACTTGATGATGTTATGACCTTGGAGTAGAACTAGCCTTAGGCCGACGACTTGAGGCGGCCTCGATTTCAAATCTCCCAAACCTAAGTGCAATCAACACGAAACTTGTCAGATCTGGATAAGGTTTAATAGATTAAGAATAGTCGAGAGAAATTAGTAAAGGTTGAAGAAATGGTCGAGGATTTGAAACCAGGTTGACGGGTACGACCTTTTACGGCTACGCCGGCCGTACAAGGAGAATGTTGCATGATTCTCACGACCAGATGACTTCATATCGGGTTGAAACTCGTTGTAGCCTCTTTTGAGTGAGAATGATGAAGATTCGATCGAGAGAGATCTTGAGGTTTTAACGTTTTGGTCGGAGGAGTAAGTTTGTAGACGTGTCGTACGAGAGGGTACGGTCTTGTCGGGCCGTACAAGGAAAACTTCTTTGAACCTCACGTACAGATGAACTATGATCTTGACGAGACTTGGTGGAGGTGAATCTTAGGGAAAATGATTAGGATGGATCGTGCCAGAACAGACATAGTACAAGCGGAGGAAGGAGATCGACGGTGAGGTGGAGGAACTTGCACGGCGGCGATGGACCCTGAACGATGGATGCAAAAGGATGAGAAACAAAGGGGAAATGAAAAGGACCACAAGGGGATGAAGAACCCTTGGATACACCTTAAGATATCTAAGTTATTACACATTTATATCGCCAAAGATATCACACACTCAAGCAAAATGAGCTAACACAAACTCTCTCGGTTTTTTATTTCAAAATGTTAGCTAAGGATAAAGTTTGGACATAAGAGAGTTTAAATACTCAAATAAAGAAAGGAAGCCCTAAAACAAATGGGCAAAACGCAAAACTCAAAGAACGAAACGACAAGGACACACTTTGAGAGCTAGTGGTCATATTTCGGCTAAGTGTTTGGATGACTCTCTTGGCCCGCCTAGGAGACTATGAGTAGGTTCATGTGGAATGAACCTCATTAAAAACCTTGGTGGGAAAACCCATTGGGATAAAACTCACCTAAGGTAAAAGAGTTCCCTGAACCATCTCTAGATCTGAACTAGTCTCTTGAAGACACAAGGATATATATACTTGGATCCGGCTCCTTCTCTTCCTTCAAGAAAAAGCAAGTCTTGTCCAAGTCTTCCCATGCGTGCATAATGGCTCCAACAACCCTCTTCGCTTGTGCTCTCGTGATTGGACCTATTGAGACTTGGAGATAAGTCTCTTCTTGTATCATCAATGGTTCTTGGCATCTAACGCATGTATCATCCCCCCTTCTTCAAAAGGATTTGACCTCAAATATGTGGGATCTACATCAAAAGAAATCAAGTCAGTTGTGTTGAAGCTAGAACTCACATTGTACTTACCTTCAAGGTCCAATTCATAAGCATTTTCGTTGATCTTATTTGTGATTTGGAATGGTCCATCAATCCATGGTTTGAGTTTTGAGTCTCTTTCCTCCGGAAATCTATCCTCTCTCAAGTGAACCCACACCCATTCTCCTTCTTTGAAAAATTGTGCCTTGTGCCCTTTGTTGGCATGTTTGGTATAATACTCGGTCTTAGCCTCTATGTTGGTTTTAGCTTGTTCATGCATCAACTTCACTTGATCGGCCTTCTTAACACCACCTACACTTATGCTTTCACTTAAAGGAAGAGGTATTAAATTCAAAGGGGTGAGAGACACATATCCATACACAAGCTCAAACGGACAAAACTTAGTCGTAGAATGCTTTGATATATTGTATGCAAATTCGGCATGAGGCAAGCATTCTTCCCATGATTTCAAGTTCTTTTTAATTAAAGCCCTAAGAAGCATAGCCATGGTTGGGTTCCCCACTTCAGTTTGTCCAGCCGTTTGAGGATGACAAGTAGTGGGAAACAACAGTTTAATGCGAAGTTTACTGCATAAGGTTCTCCAAAAATGACTCAAAAACTTAGTATCTCTATCCGAGACTATAGTCTTAGGCATACCCTGCAACTTAACTACTTCCTTAAAAAACACGTTTGCAATGTTACATGCATCATCCGTCTTCTGACATGGTATGAAATGAGCCATCTTAGAAAATCTATCAACTACTACAAAGATGGAGACATGGCCGTGTCAAGTCCTAGGCAAACTAAGAACAAAATCCATAGACACATCATGCCGAGAGGCTGAGATTTAGCCTTGGCTTGTTTGCACTTGATGCATTGAGAACATAGCTTCTCCACGTCCTTCCTCATGTGTGGCCAAAAGAAATGGTCTTGAGCTACCTTCATGGTTTTATCTACTCCAAAGTGTCTAATTAGGTCGCCACTATGAGCTTCCCTAATCAACAACTCTCGGATAGATCCATTAGGTACACACAAGCGATTCTTAAAGAATAAATACCCATCAAGAATGTAGTAGTGTTCGAAGGCATGAATCAAACATTCAGCATAAGCACTCTTAATGTCAAGATCATCAACATGTAAATCTTTCAATTGCTCAAAGCCTAAAAGTCTTACATCTAAGATAGAGAGAAGAGTGCACCTCCTTGATAATGTGTCGGTTACCACATTATGTTTACCTTGTTTGTAAGCTATGACGTAGGGAAAATTTTCAATGAATTCCACCCATCTAACATGCCTTTTATTCAGCTTATGTTGGCCCTTGAAATGCTTTAAGGATTCATGATCTGTGTGAATGACAAATTCCTTAGGCCAAAGGTAGTGTTACCAAGTTTATAATGCTCTCACAAGCGCATACAACTCCTTGTCATATGTTGTGTAGTTCAATGTTATCCTCCAAACTTCTCACTAAAGTAAGCAATAGGTATTTTCTCTTGCATAAGGACTGCTGCAACTCCAAGGCCCGATGCATCACACTCTATCTCAAAGGTTTTGGAGAAGTCTAGAAGCACTAGCAAATGGGCATTGGTTAATCGCTCTTTCAAGACTTGAAAGGCCTGTTCTTGAGCATCCTCTCACTTTAATCGCACTGATTTCTTGATGATCTCAGTGAGAGGGGCAGCCAAGGTGCTGAAGTCCCTCACAAACCTCCTTTAGAAGTCGGCTAGACCATGGAAGTTTCTTACTTCACCGACTGTCTTGGGAGTTGGTCATTCTCTAATGGCTTGGACTTTTCCTTCATCCACTCTCAAGCCTTCAGCTGACACAACAAATCCAAGAAAAACTAGGTTATCTGTTCCAAATGTGCACTTAGCTAAATTAACATAAAGCTCTTATTTCCTTAGCACTTCTAGAACCAATTATAAGGGATTAGCATGCTCTTCTAAGTTCTTGCTATAAATCAAGATATCATCAAAATAGACTACCACAAATAGACCTATGAATTTCCTAAGAACATGGTTCATTAATCTCATGAAGGTGCTTGGAGCATTGGTTAAGCCAAAAGGCATCACCAACCACTCGTATAAGCCATGTTTGGTTTTAAAGGTCGTTTTCCACTCGTCTTCTTCTTTCATTCTTATTTGATGGTATCCAGTCTTTAAGTATATCTTAGAGAATATCTTAGAGCCATGAAGCTCATATAGCATATCATCTAACCGTGGAATGGGATGGCGATACATAACCGTTATGTTGTTGATTTCGCGGCAATCTACACACATGCGCCATGTTCCATTCTTTTTGGGGACCAAGATCACAAGGACTACACATGGGCTCAAGCTCTCTCTTATGTATCCCTTGTCCATGAGTGCACCGACTTGCTTTTGCAACTCCTTGGTCTCTAGAGGGTTCGTTCTATAAGCCGGCCGGTTGGGAAGAGTGGCTCTGGGTACAAAGTCTATTTGATGTTCAATGCCTCACTTGGGGGTGCAAGCCATGAGCCTCTTCTTCACCTGGAAATACATCTCTATACTTGTGCAAGAGATCACTAAGAATACTCGGAAGCTCCGGTGAAGGGTTAGTAGCACAAGCAAGAGTTTCTTTGTACACAAATAGTACGACAGTTTGTTTAGCATGAAGAGACCTCCTTACTACGCTTTGGTTGACTAAGAAGTTGGAGACCTTCTTGGTGGGAGTAGTCTCGTCCTTCTTCCTTAGATGAAGCTGGTCCTGAGCCACTTCTTGAGGAGTCATTGGCAGTAAGATGATCCTCTTGCCCTTATGCTCGAAGGTGTACTTATTGGTGAAGCCATCATGAACCACTCGTCGATCAAATTGCCAAGGCCTTCCCAAAACGACAAGTCCAACTTCCATAGGCAACACATCACATAGAATCTCATCCTCATATTTTCCTATAGCAATTTAAGCTCTCCCTCGGCATCATAATTGTGTGAATAATGTCCTCTAGCTCCAAGAAGTGTTTGAGTTCGAAATGGTCTTGAATCTCTCGGTTAAGCCCTCCAAGGAAACGAGTCATAGTTGCTTCACGGTCCTCTCTAAGATCAGCCCTTAGGAGAAGAATCTCCATCTCTTGAAAGTAATCCTCCACTGATCTAGAACCTTGGGTTAATCTCCTAAGCCTTTGATCGAGTTCTCAGTGACGATGCTTGGGCACAAATCTTCTTCTCATGGCCGCTTTGAGCTCGGTCCATGTTTCAATGGGAAGTTCCCCATTTCTTCTTCTTAAGGTAACCAATCGATCCCACCAATTGTGGGCGTAATCATGGAACTCAGTAGCTGCCATCCTAACCTTGTTAACCTCAGAGTACCAACGACACTCGAACACAAGTTCAATCTTCTTTTCCCATTCTAGATATGCATCCGGATCACTCTTCCCATGGAATGGTGGAATTTTGATCTTGAATCTTTCAATCTGGTCTTCTCTTGGCTCACGGTGATAAGGTCTTTGTGAGGCTTGACTAGTATGATCAGAGAGATCATCTTCTTCTTCTTGGTACCTTGGTATCCATTTCTCCGCCTTGGTTCCCTTGGAACCCTTCTTGGTTCTCTTCTCGGTTCTCGTTGATCATAGTGATCTTCTTCCTCAAAATGCCTCCTAGCATGATCCCATTTAGGCTGTTGTCTTGGGTGAGGGCCTCTGGGTTTTCTCCAATGTCTCATTCTTTGAGCAGCATAATCCTCTTTATCATCCGGATAAGGTTCTCTAGGCCTCGACCGTTGAGGAAGTTGACGGGCGTCTTGAACCTGAGCAGCTTAAACTGGGGGAGGGTTGAGCTATCTTCTTAGCTCATTAAATCTCTCATTGAGCAGCCTCATGAGAGTGGCAGTAGGGTCTCCTGGAGGTGGCTCAATCGGATGATCAACCATGTTCTCGGGTGGAACAAACGGAGTAACAACTTGTCTACTTTGGGGGCAGTGGCAATGGAGAACCATGCCTTGTCAAATTGCCTTGAGAGGCACATGTCTAATATTGATGAGGCGTCGTGATGGGCAAGCTAGAGGGATTGAATAAACTTGATTCACAAGCTTCAAAGGTGAGGGGCCACCATGTATGGCCGTGAGAACTCTTTCTCCCGCCTCCATTTCCCCCTTTCCTCTTTTGCCCTTTCACTTTATCAATATAACGGCTATCTCTCTCACTCTTCCCCGTAGCTAATGATTGGATGATTGCTTGAAGTAGTACGGTGTGGTCCCGGGCGTGTGAGGGAGCGATAGGGGCACACGTGCGGCCATCTGGTTAAAAGCGAGAAACATGTGCTTTTCATGCGCAAGTTCTTCTTCTACCCTGGGCAAAACGACAAAAGCCAACTAGCAATCAGCCATTGGTAGCCATTGATTCAAGTTTTCGAATTTAAACGAGATAATGCAAAAACAACCAATTTCTTTAAAACGCATGATGAAAACTTTCTTGGCAAAAATCGTCGACCAAGAAATCTCCAATCATTTCAATGATGCGAAAACTTGTAGCACAAGAAATCTCAAAACGTTTGGACAAAGATACAATCTTGAAATACAAGTAACCAAAAAACAGGACAAACGAAGAAAGTTAGTAACTTTTTGATAAGTCTAATCAAGCAACACCAAAAAAAACTCAATAAAGTCATATCCAAACTAAACAAGACCTAATCAAGCAAAAATCCGAAATCTTTTTGGGGTTTTCACTTAGATATACTTCTAAAATGACTTAAAACTAAGAAAGTCGATAACTTTCAAAGGGAGGAAGAACACTTCCTGAGATTAGGTTTGAGAGTCTCCAAGCTGGCTCCTGATACCACTTGATACGCGACCACTTGATACACGACCACTTGATAAAGTTACGCCCTTGGAGTAGAACTAGCCTTAGGCCAGCGACTTGAGGCAGCCTCGAGTTCAAATCTCCCAAACCCTAAGTGCAATCAACACGAAACTTGTCAGATATGGATAAAGGCTCAAAGGATTAAGAACAGTTGAGAGAAATTAGTAAAGGATGAAGAAATGGTCGAGGGTTTTAAACGAGGTTGACAAGTACGATCGTGTACGGCTACGTTGGTCGTACATGGAGAATGTTGCATAATTCTCACGACCAGATGACTTCAGATCGGGTTGAAACTCGTTGTAGCCTTTCTTGAGAGAGAATAATGAAGATCAATCGAGAGAGATCTTGAGGTTTTGACGTTTTGGCTGGAGGAGTAAGTTTCAGGACGAGTTGTATGAGAGGGTACGACCTCGCTAGGCCGTACAAGGAAAACTTCTCCGAATCTTACGTACATATGAACTTCGATCTTGACGAGACTTGGTGGAGGTGAATCTTAGGGAAAATGATGAGGATGGGTCGTGCCAGAACCGACGGAGTACAAGCGGAGGAAAGAGATTGACAATGAGGTGGATGACTTGCACGGCAGTGACGAAACCAAAACAATGGATGCAAAAGGATGAGAAAAAGGGGAAATGAAAAGGACCACAAAGGGCTTTATTAAAAACCTTGGTGGGAAAACCCATTGGGACAAAACCCACCTTAGGTAAAAGAGTACCCTGAACCATCTCTAGAACCAGATTAATCTCTTGAAGACACAAGGAGATAGATACTTGTATCCTGCTCCTTCTCCTTCTTCAAGAAATAGCAAGTCTTCTCCAAGTTTTCCCATGCGTGCATAATGGCTCCAGCAAGCCTCTTCGCTTGTGCTCTCGTGATTGAACCTGTTGGGACTTGGAGAGAAGTCTCTTCTCGTTTCATTAATGGTTCTTGGCTTCTCACGCGTGTATAAGAATTGCTAAGATAAAATCTTGAGAAAAGTGCACGTAAGATTTATGGACATAGCTCATGTCTCTGGACTTACTCTAAAAGCACCTCACGTTCGTCACTCAACGCTCTGCTAGAGCAAAAGCAAATCTGAGAACCTAATCTATGTCTCCTCTGCTAAATCTCTGAAGTAGGTTCACCCCGGGGTCTCAGGTGTAAACCTACGCCTAACCAGAGCCCTTCAGGTGCTAACAGTGTCACTAATGCTAGCCTTGAGAACCTAGAAATCCCGGTAGTCCAATTTAATGTTATCACATCGAACTAAGCAGACCCGGTTAAGCAAGATATAGTAAAGGCCACTAGGTTAGTCGCTATGTTTGTCAGGAAGAAATGACTAACCTAAACTTCCTTAGTTATTGATTTTGGCGATCCAATTTAAGGCTTGGATCATCCTAGGTCTAAACTTAATTTGTCAGATCGAGTTTAGACTACAAATCAGTTACTAAGGAAGGATCCCTATTGTTTCTTCCTCTCTAAATTTAGTCAAGCATAAACCCTAGCATAAATTTAGTCGACCCTAGTCTAGACATATCCTGAAAATCACACACAATACAACGTTTGAAGTTTGATCGAACTTCTCCTTTTACCGGGAAAACATTCCTCACGCAAATCAGACAGTCAAGAAATAATCTGAATCAATATTTCAGGGATCATATAACTACCCCAATGTTATACTTTCTATGGCCAAAAGAAAACACACAAGCATGGTGCACAAAAACCTCATTATTATCAACTAACCACCTAAAATTTCATACTAACTAGACAACAACAGACCAAGTTAACTCAAATTCCTCTCTATAGTTTTTGCACATGAATGAACACCAATTGACATGATAAAAAGAACGGAAGATTTGAGGCTTGAAAGGAAGATGGGTAAAGGAGGGGTTACCATACTTAAGATGAGCATGGCCACTCAGGGTAAGAGAGAGTGGTAGAGTGGATAACAAACCCTAAGTATTTTTCTACTTCTGTTTCCTTTAATCTAGACTCCTGATAAGAACATTTAAAAATCATGTTAAGTTCTGATAAATATGTCAGCTTCAGATCTAGCAAACTCTATCAAGCTTTGGTTTTCTAGGAGGGAGTTTGGTCAAGCGGTTCACTAGTTTCCCTGCACTGAACAATATCTTGCAGTGGTGATACATAGGCAGTAGACTGTCACAAAAGAGGGGTCAGTGAAGAGTGTCATAATTCCACAAACCTAACAGAGTTAAAAAGTAATTTGGACCAGAAAGATCATTGTGAAAGGTGTGGCTAGAGGCACATTCCCCCAGACTTACTTCACATTGTCATAGTGGGAAAAAGAAACTTGAAACACGAAATGTCAGTTTTATTCAAAAGAAAACGAAAAATAAAAGGATATTGTGTTTTTGACGAATGAGGGGTCATGTTCCCCACGAACGGCTGATTAGTGGTCTTTTAGGGAAGGTTTCCTCGACTTTCAGAATCGATCGCACTCGTTTTCCTCGACTTTTAGGTTCCATCGCACTAAAAGAGGTTCAATCGAACGTTTTTGCGCGGCTTTAATGTTCTGTCAAACCCGTAGAGGTTCAATCAAACTGGCATTGCATGGCTCCAAGGTTCGACCGAACTCTTCCAGGTTCGATGGAATTGAGTCTTTTCGTGCCTCTGAAAATTTTCCCGAAAGTTGATATGAAACTCATCAAAAACACAAAAACATGTGAAAGTCAAACATATCTCAATACAAATATTAGTGAAGTACTTGTGGGGTGCCTCCCAGGAGCGCTTGTTTAATGTCATGTGCCTGTCGGTTTTTTGCGAGTTAAGTTATGGTCGGTGTGGGTGGCAACTTTTCCTCCTTCTCTCCTGCAAGTGGATCTGGTTCTGGTGTCAGAAAATTGTCCTGAGGTTCAAGGTTGGGGAGTTTAAAGGAGATGATCATGTTCATCAAGGCGTAAAGACCTTGGTTGCCTTTTTTTCTTCCATTTTGGTGTTATCAGCCAAAGAACATTGTAGAATGGCTTCTCCTTGCTGGTGCTCTATACCTTGTACTCTACTTTCTCTCCATCACATCGGATATGTGTAAGTTTCACAATTGGACCCAGTGTGATTTGGTTCTCTGCCCCTTCAAGGTTTTTGCGTTTATGTTTAACCTTCCTCTTACGCTTCCCTTTTGTTGTGTTAAGGGTGGTTGGGTGGTTGTCTGGTTCAGTTGTTCCATTAACTTCCTTAGTGTCCACAGGGGAAGTGTGTACTTCCTTAAGAGTGACCTCATGTAGGTTCGATTAAACCGGCTTGATCCTTGGCATCGAATCCCGCATCTCTCGCTCTGGTTCAAATTGCCTCTTTTGGAAATGAGGTTCGATCGAACTCGTCTTCATTTCTTCCCTTCGTCTGCATCTCACGGATTTGGTCTGACGGCCTTGGTTCGAGTGAAGGTTCGATCGAACTCGTATGAGGTTCGGTCGAACCTAGGCCTGGGCGGGAACAATTTCCTCAAACTCTGCTCAAAATGTTTCCTTTTCTCGAATATCCTCTCTAGACCTAGGAAATCCTGAAAGGAGACAAAAAGACTCCAAAAGAACATTAATAACTCAAAAGGGGGTTCGAAATCCCATCAAAATAAGGTATTAAAACCCCCCAAAATTAGGACATATCACTCTACATGACGGTCCTCTCCTTTGCACCCAGGGTGTATCACGTGGTATCAGAGCCTTTGGAGAGACTCGTCGTACCTCAGGGAGTTTCTTCTTCTCGCTCTTAATTGTAAAGCTTTGATTCTTACATTTATTGTTAAGAAGTTTGAATCTTTAGGGTTAAAACGTTTAGATCTTGCATGTTATTGAACCAAAACCTAAAAAGATTTGAACTTTCCTTGTGTTTTCTCTCAACTCGTATTTTGTGTTTCGTTTGTTACTAGATCAAAACAAATAATAAAAAGTTTCCATCTTTCTTAAGTAAAATCGGTTTTATGTCTAGTTTCCAACCTTTTCTCACTAAGTCTCGTTTGACCAAGTTCTTGATATTTGCGTGTGTTTGATCCACCAAAGAACTTAGTTGTTTTTGTTTCCTTGTTTTGACAGGAGAAAGTACGCATTTTGATTGATCCAAAATAAAATAAAAATTGGAAATCTCAACAAGCTTTGAAGTTGGTCTTCGTCCGTATCGTACTATCGACACCGCGTGCGCCCACTGCCGACAGCAACGTCAGCCGGCTCGCATCACCCGACCGTATAGAAGGAGACAAAACCAACCCATTCCCTTCAAAATAAAAAGAAGAAAAATAGAAAAGGAGGCAAAGGTGGTAGACGACAAAATCATAATGGCCGTGCCTTGTGGTCCCATAACTACGACCCAAGGTTAATTCAAAATCTCCGTGCATCTAACTTGCAAGCCACAACGCCTCACAATTACCACACGCGCGCCTCTCAAGGGAATCAACCAAGACCAAATCCTCCTCCGCAATTACCCCCTCCACCAACTAGGACGGCTGCTCCTCCGACTGAGACAATGGCCGACCCTCCGGAAAATCTTCAACAGTCGGCCCCCGAGCCCACAATCGCCCTAATGAGGCTAATTGAATACAAAAATTTGAAGAGCCGAGGAGAACTATAGTTCCTCCTCCTCAGACCCAAGCTGCTCCAGTTCAAGTTGCTCCCCCTCTTCCTATACGGCCTCAAGCCCAAGATCATTACCCGGATGAAGAAGGGGATCAATATCCCCAAATGGTAAGACCATGTACACCACATAGAGGACCTCACCCAAGACAACAAGAGGAGTGGGCTCAGAATAGGAGACACTATGAAGAGGAAGGACATTTTGACCCTCCTTGAACAAAGAAGAGAACCAAGAAGAGCTCCAAGAGAGAGAAGGCAAAGATATGTGTATCCGAGGTACCAAGAAGATGAAGATGAACAATCTGATCATACAAGTCAAACTTCCCAACGACCTTACCACATAGAGCCAAGGCAAGACCGAATAGTGATCATGATGCCTATCTTGAATGGGAGAAGAAGATAGAGCTCGTGTTTGACTGTAGCTAGTATTCAGAGATCAACAAGGTGAGAATGGCTGCTACTGAATTCAATGACTATGCCCTGAGTTGGTGGAATCAGTTAGTCACCTCAAGGAGAAGGAATGGAGGGCAACCTATAGAGACTTGGAATGAGTTGCAGACAGTTATGAGGAAGAGATTTGTCCCATACCACCATCACCGAGACCTTCACCAGAGATTAAGGAAGCTGACTCAAGGATCTAAGTCCGTGGAAGACTACTTTCAAGAGCTGGAAATGCTCCTCCTTAGAGCTGACTTAAGAGCAGCAACTATGGCTCGCTTTCTTGGAGGTTTGAACCGAGACATACAAGAACATTTAGAGTTGCAATATTATGTGGAATTAAAGGAGATGCTTCACAAGGCTGTAATGATTGAGAAACAAATCAAGAGGAGAGAAAATGCCCCATTCAAACCCCAATATGCCAAAGAAAACAAGCAGCAATATGCTAAGGAATGGGACACCAGTAAAAAGCCCTTTACCACGGTCATTAAGGAAGGAACTAAGGAGAAACTTAATGCTTTCAAGGATAAGGGCAAGGGCATTGTAAATCTTATAAAGGCCATACCAGAGGTCGTGATACTCCTTGATGATGAAGAATATGTCTCGGAGGATGAGAAGTTGGTTCAAGACGAAGAGGTAGAAGAGAACATACCAGAGAAATGTGAAGACGAAGCTGCCCAAGGAGAACACTTGGTTGCTAGAAGAGTTTTGAACTTATTTCCTAAGGGGAAGGAAGATGAGAAAAGAGACAACCTGTTTCACACTATATGCTTCGTGAACAAGAGAGTGTGTAGCCTCATTATAGACGGAGGTAGTTGTACTAACGTGGCTAGCACCACCATGGTAAAGAAGCTTGGCCTAGAAATGAACGAGCACCTGAAGCCTTACAAGTTACAACGACTTAATGCTGAAGGAGAATTGAAGGTCACTCATCAAGTTAATGTTCCAATAGCCATATGCAAGTATGATGATGAGATCCTTTGTGAGGTCTTGCCAATGGAGGCTGGACATATCCTCTTACGAAGACCTTGGCAGTTCGATAGACGAGTTGTGCATGATGGGTTCACCAACAAGTACTCCTTTGAGCACAAAGGGAAGAAAACCATTCTCCTTCCCTTGACACCTCAAGAAGTAGCCCAAGATCAGATTCATTTGAGGAAGAAATATGAGACCACCACGAAGGTCTCCAACTTCCTAGTCAACCAAAGTGTAGTAAGAAAATATTTATGTGCACAACAAACTGTTTTACATTGTGTATCAAGAGTCACTTGCTAGATTAATTAACCCTTCACCGGAGCTTCCGAGTGTTCTTAGTGATCTCTTGCACAATTATAGAGATGTTTTTTCTAGGTGAAGAGGTCCATGGCCTACCATCCAAGAGAGGGATTGAGCACCAAATAGATTTTGTATCCGAAGCTATCTTGCCCAACCGGTCGGCCTATAGAACCAACCTTATGGAGACTAAGGAGTTGCAAAGGTAGGTTGAGTAGCTCATGGACAAAGGATATATCTGTGAGAGCTTGAGTCCATGCACAGTTCCAGTCCTCTTAGTGGCCAAGAAGGATGGCTCATGGCGCAAGTGTGTTGATTGCCAAGCAATCAACAATATAGTGGTTAAGTATAGCCACCCTATACCTCGTTTGGATGATATGCTTGATGAACTTCATGGCTCTAAATTCTTCTCTAAGATAGATTTGAAAAGTGGATATCACTAAATAAGGATGAGAAAAGGAGACGAATAGAAAACGACATTTAAAACTAAGCAAGGCTTATACGAGTGGTTGGTGATGCCTTTTGGCATAACCAATGCTCCAAGCACCTTCATGAGATTAATGAACCATGTTCTTAGAAAATTCATAGGCTTGTTTGTGGTATTTTATGACATTGTAGTATATAGTAAGAACCTTTTTGATCATGCTAATCCCTTAGAATCGGTTCTAAATGTACTAAGAAAAGAACAACTCTATGCTAACTTGGCTAAATGCACATTTGGAACGGATAACCTAGTCTTTCTTGGTTTTGTGGTGTCAGTTGAAGATGTTAGAGTCAATGAAGTGAAGATCAAAGCCATTAGGGAATGGCCAACTCCCAAGACAGTGGGAGAAGTGAGGAGTTTCCATGGTCTAGCCGGCTTCTATAGAAGGTTTGTGAGCGATATTAGCACTCTAAACGCCCCCACTCACTGAGGTCAATAAGAATACAGTAGGATTCAAGTGGGAATAGTCTCAAGAAAATTCTTTCAAACCTTGAAGGATAAGCTTACTAATGCTCCTTTGTTAGGTATTCTTGACTTCTCCAAAACGTTTGAAGTAGAATGTGATGCCTCAGGCTTTGGGGTAGGAACTGCCGTTACGCAAGACAAGAGACCAATTGCCTACTTCAGTGAGAAACTTGGTGGAGCTAGTTTGAATTATCCAATTTATGACAAGGAGTTGTATGCTTTGGTTCGGGCCTTAGAAACATGGCAACACTACCTATGGCCGAAAGAATTTGTGGGTCACACGAATTATGAATCCTTGAAGCACCTCAAAGGCCAGCAAAAGCTCAACAAAAGACATGCAAGATGGGTGAAATTCATTGAAAAATATATCTATGTCATTGATTATAAACAAGGTAAAGATAATGTGGTAGCCGACGCATTATCAAGGAGGTACACTCTTCTTTCTAGTTTAAATGCTAGGCTCTTAGTCTTTGAGCAACTAAAAGATTTATATGCTAATGATTTGGATTTTAAGGATGTTTACGCTGAATGTTCATCACATGCCTTGGACCCTTATTACATCCTTGATGGTTATTTTTTCTCTAAGAACCATTTGTGTGTACCTAATGGATATATTCGAGAGTTCTTGATTAGGGAAGCTCATAGTGGTGGCCTTATGGGACACTTTGGAGGAGATAAAACCATGAAGGTAGCTCAAGACCACTTCTTTTGGCCACACATGAAGAGGGACATGGAGAAGCTATGCTCTCAATGCCTCAAATGCAAGCAAGCCAAGGCTAAATCTCAGCATTTCGGTTTGTACACTCCTCTCCCTATTGCATCTCATCCTTGGCATGACGTGTCTATGGACTTTGTTCTTGGTTTACCTAGGAGTAGACACGGTCATGATTCCATCTTTGTAGTTGTTGATAGATTTTCTAAGATGGCCCACTTTATACCATGTCATAAGATGGACGATGGAGTCAAGTTGCATGGCATGCCTAAGACTATAGTTTCAGATAGTGATACCAAGTTCTTGAGTCATTTTTGGAGAAAATTATGGAGTAGATTTGGTACTAAATTGTTATTTTCCACAACTTGTCATCCTTCAACGGATGGACAAACTAAGTTGTGAACCGAACCATAGCTATGCTTCTTAGGGCATTGATTAAAAAGAACTTGTGACACACGGCCTGTTACAGAAGAAGACGGTTGGAGGGGGTAATGGCTTGAGCCCGCCGGCTAAGGGTGGCCACGAACGCAATTCTCTCAAACCTTGTGATCAAACGTGACCAAACTTATTATATCTCTTAAATAAGAATAAATAAGAGTTTCGAATGAGAGAGACGTAAGTGATAAGGAGTTTGGGTCGGAGAAATGATTTTGATCGGGTAGGCCCGTGTACGACTACGCCGGTCGTACGAGAGGATGGGAAGAGATTCCTTCCACCATAACAGCTCCAAAGTTGACGCTTTTCGGTGATGTTCGTTCTAAGAACAAAGAGGAGGATCAAACGAGGGAGATTGACCATCGGAGATTGTCAATGGGGTCGTTGTGGTACACACGGTACGGCCTCGCCGGCCATACGAGAGAAAGCTGATTCGAGATTCTCGCCCGTTTGGTCTCCAAATGCAAAACCCTTCGGTGAATCTTATTCTTATGAGAGATAAGGGAGATCGATCGAAGCAAACTTTCAAAGGCACAAGATCTGGTCGAGGGAAACACTCAAGGACTTGGCTCCACCGCCGGATACTCGAGAGATTGTCGATTACTTGCTAAAACGGGGAACAGAGGGAAAAGATGGAGTTTTGGATATGACACACCAAATCTAATAACTCTAAGAGATATGGCACACTCTTAGATTTGAACCTCCAAAAGAGAAAAATATCTCATCTTTGATTTTAAAGGTTGAAAGTTGGTTTCTCATAAACGGCTACATGCCTTTAAATAGTATTANTGTCTTACTTGCGAAATAAAAAAAAAACCCCTAAAAGGGAAAGAAGGAATCAAAATGCAAAGCATAAAGAGATACGGCCAAAGACGCGCTTCAACGATCATGTGTATGGTTCGCTTGAAAGATGCGCTTTTTCCGCGGCTTTAGGTGAGGTCTAGTGCAATGGGCCTCGTCAAACCTCCAATGAGTAAACCCAATGGGACAAACCTAATTGGTAGGAAGAGTACCCTTCAAGACCTGAAGGACCGACTTAGCTACTTGGAGAAGTTATGAGGAAGTGGTGCACAATCGGGTCTTGGCAATGAGTTTCAAACTCCTCTAGGACCTCCATGATGGATGTAGACAACCTCCTAGCTTTTGCACGAGTCACTGGTTCAATCGGAGCTTCAAGGTTGGCTCCTACTTGATCGGTTTCCTTATCTAGGCTAGGCACCCATGTATCATCCCCTCCTTCTTCAAAAGGATTTGACCTCAAATCTGTGGGATCTACATCAAAAGAGATCAAGTCAAAAGTGTTGAAGCTAGAACTGATGGAGTATTTACCTTGGAGATCAAGTTGATAGGCATTGTCATTGATCATCTTGGTTATTTCAAAGGGACCATCTAGTCACAGCTTAAGCTTTGAACTTCTTTCTTCCGGGAACCGATCCTTCCTCAAGTGAATCCACACCCAAACTCCTTCCTTGAGTGATTGCTCCTTGCGTCCTTTGTTAGCATGTCATGTGTAATACTCAGTCTTGGTCTCAATGTTGGCTTTGGCTTGCTCATGTAGCTTCTTGACTTGCTCCGCTTTTTCAACACCACCTACACTTATGCTTTCACTCAAAGGCAAAGGTATCAAATCCAATGGAGTCAAAGGGATGTAACCATAAACAAGCTTAAAGGGACATAACTTAGTTGTTGAGTGCTTAGCTAAGTTATAAGCAAACTCGGCATGTGGCAAACAATCTTCCTAAGGTTTTAAGTTCTTTATAATTAAAGTCCTAAGAAGCATGGCCATAGTACAGTTTACAACCTCAGTTTCTCCATCCATTTGAGGATGACATGTAGTAGAAAGCAATAGCTTAGTGCCTAATTTACTCCACAAAGTCTTCCAAACATTACTCAAGAACTTAGTGTCCCTATCTGAGACTATAGTTCTAGGCAATCCATGCAATTTGACAATCTCTTTAAAGAACAAATTAGCTATATGAGTTGCATCATCAGTCTTATGGCAAGGAATGAAATGTGTCATTTTAGAAAACATATCCACTACCACAAAGATAGAATCATGTTCTAGGCAGTCCTAAAACGAAATCCATTGATATGTATGCCACGGATTAAATGCAATAGGGAGAGGGGTATACAAACCGAGGGGTTATGACTTAGACTTGGCTTGCTTGCACTTAAGGCATTGAGAGCATATCTTCTCCACGTCTCTTCTCATGTGTGGCCAAAAGAAATGGTCTTGAGCTACCTTCATGGTTTTGTCTACTCCAAAGTCTTCCATTAATCCACCACTATAAGCTTCCCTAATCAACAACTCTTGGATAGATCCAGTAGGTACACACAAACGGTTCTTAAAGAACAAATACCCATCAAGAATGTAATAATTATCCACGGCATGAGATGAACCTTCAACATACACACTCTTGAAGTCACTATCAATAGTATATAGGTCCTTGATTTGCTCAAAGCCTAGAAGTCTAGCATTTAAGTTAGAGATAAGAGTGTACCTCCTTGATAATGCATCGGCCACCACATTATCCTTACCTTGTTTGAAAGCGATGAATATGAGAATGTTTCTATGAACTCTACCCATCTTGCATGCCTCTTATTAAGCTTGTGTTGGCTCTTGAGATGCTTGAGTGATTCGTGATCCGTATGGATTACAAATTCCTTTGGCCATAAATAATGTTGCCAAGTCTTCAAGGCACGAACTAAAGCATACAATTCCCTATCATAAGTTGGATAGTTGAGAGTGGCTCTTCCAAGCTTTTCACTAAAGAAAGATATGGGCTTCTTCTCTTGCATTAGCACAGCCCCAATTCCAAGGACCGAGGCATCACACTCAATCTCTAAAGTTTTGTTAAAATTCGGCAACATGAGCAAGGGTGCATTGGTGAGCTTTTCCTTCAAGACTTGAAAGGCATTCTCTTGGGCCTCTTCACACTTAAACCCCACTGTTTTCTTGACAATCTCAGTAAGTGGTGCGGCCAAGGTGCTGAAATCCTTCACAAACCGTCTATAGAAGTCGGCTTGTCCATGAAAACTCCTAACTTCTCCCACTGTCTTGGGAGTTGGTCATTCTCTTATGTCTTTAACCTTCTCTTCATCCACCCTTACGCCATCAGCTGAGACAACAAAGCCAAGAAAAACTAGGTGATCCGTTCCAAAAGTGCATTTGCTCCAATTAACATAAAGTTGTTCATTCCTCAACACACTTAGAACCGATTCTAGATGCCTAGCATGCTCTTCTAAATTTTTGCTATAAATCAAGATGTCATCAAAATAGACTACCACAAATAGACCTATAAATTTCCTAAGAACATGGTTCATTAATCTCATGAAGGTGCTTGGAGCATTGCTTAAGCCAGAAGGCATCACCAACCACTCATATAAGCCATGTTTGGTTTTAAATGTGGTTTTCCACTCATCTTGTTCTTTCATTCTTATTTGATGATACCCACTCTTTAAGTCTATCTTAGAGAACATTTTAGACCCATGAAGCTCATCTAACATATCATCTAAGCGAGGTATGGGATGGCGATACTTAACCGTTATGGAGTTGATGGCTCTACAATCCACACACATCCTCCAAGTGCCATCTTTCTTACGGACTANTCACATGGGCTTAGACTCTCTCTGATGTGTCCCTTTTGCATGAGGTCCTCCACTTTTCTTTGCAATTCTTTCGTCTCCAAGGGATTAGTTCGGTAAGTCAGCCGATTAAGTAGAATGGCTTCGGGGACAAAGTCGATTTGGTGTTCAACCCCTCTCTTTGGGGGCAACCCATGAGTCTCTTCTCCTGGGAAGATATCTTCAAACTGTTGCTAAAGGTCTCTAAGAACACTCGGAAGCTCCGATGATTGGTTAGAAAAATTGGTAAGTGCCTCTTTAAACACAAGTAACAAGATAGCTTGCTCATTATGAAGAGCTTTCCTTACTACACTTTGGCTAATGAGAAGAGTATGAGGCTTAGAAGAAGGGGACTTCCTTAGGTATAGTTGATCTTGTGCTACTTCTTGAGGAGACATTGTAAGAAGAGTGATCTTCTTACCGTTGTGTTCAAACGAGTATTTATTGGTGAAGTCATCATGCATCACTCTTTTATCATATTGCCACGACCTTCCCAACAATAGATGACCAGCTTCCATGGGCAACACGTCACACAAGATCTCATCCTCATATTTGCCTATGGCAATGGGAACTCTCACTTGATGAGACCCCTTCAACTCTCCTTTGTCGTTGAGCCAATGGAGCTTATACGATCTCAGGTGCTTCTTTGTTTCTAAACCAAGTTTCTTCACCATGGTGGTGCTTGCCACATTAGTAAAACTTCCTCCTTCAATGATAAGGCTACATACTTTCTCCTTCACCACACATCTAGTATGAAACAAGTTATCTCGTTGCTCTTCATTCGGGTCCTTAGCAAACAAGTTCAAAGACCTCCTAGTCACCAATAGCTCTCCCTAAGCAGCCTATTCTTCACACTCATCAGGTGAATTCTCATCTGCCTCTTCTTATATTACGTCTTCATCTTCAGACATGTATTCACCATCATCAAGAAGGATCATGACTCTCTTGTTGGTGCACTTGTTTGCGTAATGCCCTCGGCCTTTGCGTTTAAAAACTTAGCATCACGAGCTCTTGTGGGGTTAGCAATCCCCTTTCCTTTATCCTTGAAAGCAGCAGGTAATTCCTTGGCAACTTCTTGAGTAGAAGGAGTAAAGGTCTTCTTAGAAGGATTTCATTCCTTAGAATATGTCGTCTTGGGGTCTTTGTTGTAGCTAGACTTGAAGGGAGCCTTCTATTTTCTTTTGAGTTGTTGCTCTATCATAACTAGCTTATGGAGCATCTCCTCAAGCTCCACATAATGTTGTAACTCCAAGTTGTCTTGTATGTCTCTGTTGAGGCCACCAAGAAACCGAGCCTTAGTGGCTTCCCAGTCTTCTCTAAGGTCAGTCCTTAGAAGCAACATCTCCATCTCTTGAAAATAATCATC
>OVAO01000146.1:0-28050 GCA_900406285.1 Biscutella auriculata
TTTGGTGAACTTTTTAGTAAATATCTAATTGTTCATGTTCCTACTAAATACTTTTTTATTTATTTTTATAATTCTCAGTGTTGGTTTTTTGGTGAACTTTCAAGTGAATATCATCGTTTCTACTAACTATCTATTTTGTCTAGAGAATTTGTTCTTGGATTGAATTTTTAAGTAAATATTAATTTCTTCATCATTCCTACTAAAATTCTTTTTTTTTTTTTTTTCCATCTAAATAATATTAAAAAATCAAGGCGGAATACATTTTTGGAATACAAAAAATCCACAATGAGACCAAATTTAAGCCGACAAAAAAATATATTTCCGAGATTAGTAGTAACACACGATAAAAAAAAAAGACCAAACACAACAAAAGAAATAGAGACAAGGCGCATCAACATAAACACGAAATCCTTGGACGACCATCTAGAGTCAATATAATCGACCTAGTAGATGAGCGTACTGAAAAATCATCCTCGTCCAATATACTAACGAGAGAAAAGAAGAGTAAAGCCTCCAAAAGAAGCTCCGACGGTGAGACATATGATGTCGAACCTGGGAAAACTCCACACGAACCAACCTACACTGAAATTAGGTCTTTTTTTCCTTCAAACCAGAAAGGAAGAAAGCAATCTAAACAGTGCTTTGCGCCTCGAGTAACTAGCCACTGGAAAATGAGGTAAACACACGCGAGAAACATCGAGAGAAAGTGGAGAGAGCAATCCCAGGATAGGCAAGAGCTACACAATGTGGAAACTCCAAAGAACTTCTCAAAGTCATAAGAGTCGAAACACCCGAATAACCGTTGATGTAAGACTGAATAATCCTGGAGAGAAAACTAGAAAAAGAAATTACCATGGCCAAACTCAGACCAAAACCAAAACTGCAACTTTTCCACAAAACCTAGGAGGTGCACCAAAAGACAGAACCACACTCTAAAGACGACACGACAGCCAAACCTAAACTACCCACAAGCCGAGAAGCAGAAACCAAACAAACGGAAACCCAATCTACACACCCTAAACAATTAAAAACAAACAACCTAGGCAACATGGACATATCGAAACAGACATGGCCTGAACAAAACAGACACACCTGAGTAAGCAAACCACCACACCCGAAACAGGAGTAAGCCAAGATAGAACATTGCCGAGCTAACACCACCGGCCCACCATGAACAAGGCGTCTTTTAGGCACCCCAAACGAGACAAGATCCCCTTCCACCACCACAAAACTACGATTCCCACAATGGCAAACAAAGAGACGAAGAACCGACAACCACCATGAAAAGACCCAAAAGGTCGAACTAAGAAAGACCGCTGCACAAGAAAGGGAACCAAGCGTACCTCATGCAAACTCCAGCCGAAGAGACACCGACAAACCACCATAAAAAACGACTAGGCCTTGCCAAAGCCCAAGATCCGCCAAAGCAGAACCATTCCCGAGCAAACCCCGAACAAAACGAGAAGGAGCATATACTACCTAATAACATAATCTTTACCTCGACCACTCCTATTGATTAGAAAAATGGAGTAAAGATTGGTTGCTTTGGATGAGGGGTATGAATAGTGAACAAAAATCGGGATGTAACTAGTTCAATTAGCATGTGAAGAGTTTAACTAGTCTAGGTAAATTAAGAATTGAAACTACTACTAACAATCCTAGGTGAAAACAATTAAAAAAACCATAAAGTCGATTGTAGTAGAGAAATATAAACGAAGCAAATAAAAACTTAGAAAAATAAAGGAATTCTAAGCAAATGGACCATTCACTAATCACCAAACCTTCTTAATGCATCCACTTAGAATGGTGGCTACTCAGAAATCATGTCTAAGGTACACAAACTCATAATGGATCTATGCTAAAACATGATTCACGAACAAAATTAGAAGCTTAACAAAATAGAAATAAAGATAAGATGATATTAAACCCTAAATTGCAATCTTCATAAACCAAAATGGCCTTCTATAAGTTATGAACAAAAATAGATAAAAGTTTTAATGGTGGAAGAAAGCTCAAAATGGTCACTATGTTCTTAGAGTTTATAGTCCAAAAACTATATATAAGTCCTTTCAAAAGGGTGAAAATCGGTTAGGTCAACACATTAAGTCGAGTGCTGACTTTGCTCCAAGACAGGATCGGTCACCCCTGGTTGATGCTGGTGACCGATCATGTTGAGTGCTTCTGGTTCTTGAGCTGCATCAGTCACCTCTGCTCGATGCTGGTGACCGATGCTCCTCTTGCTGATCCCTTCTTGACACGCATCAGTCATCCATGACCGATGCTCTTGGCCGATATAACTGGTCCTGATATCTTCTTCATGCAACAAATTCCCTTGGCCAATGCAGCTGATCGATGCTGGTCATCCTTGATCCTTTTTGATCCAAAATGCTCCAATATGTACACAAGTCCTCTCCAATCACCTAAGATGCAAAATATGCAATCCTAAATGACCTAAATGAAATCCCAACTATACAAGAACGATCCTAAAAAACGGGTTAAAATGACACAAAACGACACAAAACACACACATCAACTCCCCCAAACTTAACCATTGCTCGTCCTCAAGCTAGGAAAAAGATCAGTAAAGAAAAGAAGGTTGAAAACGAATCGGGAATCAGATCAATGGGTTATATGAAAGGCAAGTAAACATTAGACAAGCAAGAAAGAGTAACCCACAACTAGAACTATCAATCTTTCGAGCGTCTAAAAAAAAATTAAAACGGGACCATCATCACAAAGCTCTATGTTAACAACTACAGAAGGAACTAATCTCAGACTATAGCATGCCAACCTAATCCCCACTCATCAATCCTTTAAGAACCTTTGATATTCAAGTGGTTTTAGGTCTATTTCCCTCTCTTTTCTCTATTGCATAAAACTTGGCTCCTTGACACTTTTTCCTTTCTTTTTTCTTTTCTTTTTAAGGTTTTCCTGTTGCAGGTGGATCGAACACTGGCTTTTTAGAGCTAAACAACCAGTCTCCTTACAACAATCTTCCATGACAGGTTGAGCGAGAACCAACTGTTAATGCAGAAGGCGCCTGTCCCCTCACTATAAGAGTTTGTAGCAGGTTGAGCAATCGCTGAATGTGGTAGCATCCGAACCGCCTGTCTCCTTACCATAGACCTCTGTAACAGGTTGAGCGAAAACCAACTGTTGTGCAGAAGTTGACCATCCCCTTATTACGGGACCTAGTAGCAGGTTGAGCGAGAAAGGAATGTGGTAGCATCCCTTTCTTGTCCCCTTACTACTAAATTGGTATCTTATTCATTTTTTTTCTTTTTTTTTGGATAAAGAGAGAGAAGGAATCTTATACCAACAATCACATCCTAGGGAACCTAATAAGGGATTTCAGGCACAATTTAACACTATAGACAAGGTCCTTATAAGAAAGACCTAATTTCAAAGGCCAAGTAGATAATTAAAAAAGAACAACCTAACATGCTTCAACTTAGAGTGTGATTCCCACTAAACATGCTTTCTAAAGCTACCCGCCATGATTAAACAAACCCTGAGGAAAACTCATCATCCTCAATAATCCCCTATGCACATGATCTAGACTCAATCTTAAAAGAATGAAAAATCTTTTTGGTTTTTGAAAATTTTCGATTTTTTTGGTTTTTCTTTAAAACTTAACTATCTATAATGCATATGAGACTCAATCAAAGACAACAAAACAGACAAACCATCATTAGCAAAAGGCAGATTCTCCCCAAACTTAAATCACAAGTCTATGTGTGAGTCTAAGCTCGGAGAAGAAATCGAAAATAAGATAAGAAAAACGAAAAATGCAATACTTACAAGGTGAAAGGAGGTACCTAATAGAAGCGAGCACCGATCGAGTTCCCTATAATATGAAAATGTGGAGGACTCATTGTCAGACTCCGTCTCAGGCGGTGGTGGGATAGCTATGCGTGGTGGGCGGTACACGGGGGTCTGCCTATCGCTGTTGGAAGATGATGATCATGATGAGCTTAAGCTTCTTCAATTCTTTGATTAGCTTCTTAACCTTCTCAACCAAGCTTATGTATCACACGGTCTCACAACATCTTGCATATGTACATCCTCATGAAAAGTATCTGGTCCATGCTGATCAACTCACAAAGCTTCCAAAGGGTAAGGACGGAGAGGGTCATAGAGTGCCTCTGGAGGTGGTTGGAAAAAAATGTTGTGAGAGATGTGGAGTGTGGTGAAGTCGGTATTGGGTAGAAGAATAGTTACCTCTTGTCCAACAACTGTCGAAAACATGTAAGCGTAAAGCCCGACTGCCTGTCCTACTAAAAACTTGCTTATATAATCAGTCCCTAACTGTCCAAAGATAGCAATCACAATGGTAACAATCACAAAGCGAGTGGCTAAAACAATTTCGATAAAATCCGAGGTATTAAAATCTCTTCATAGAATCGCCTAAACCCGAAATAAAGGTCTAATATATTGGCAAGACAGACACGAATTCTAAAAACACAGACAATTATCACCCAAAATCGCATAATAGCAGTTCAAATTTACCGTTCAAAATCGCATGATAATAAAAACAGAGCTTAAATCCGATTACAAAACTGAAACATATTTCTTAAAATAAATCGACTTGCAGTAATCATACAAGTAATATCTAGGCATAAACAATGGCAAGTAATCCTAAAACCGTGAAAATATCCCAATTCCTTCAATACCCGAATTTGCCAAAGAGAGAGAGATAATTCGAAACTTACCTTGCTGAAGGGGTAATGATAGTGATGCAAAGTACTCTAAGAAGCAGTGAAAATTCGAATTAAAGCTTGAAAAATCGTAAACATCTATTGGATTTTGAAAGAGTTATGAGGTTTCTAAGCTTCTAGAGAGAGAGCAATGATGGAGGCTAAAAACCGCGAGGGGAGTGATGAAGAAGGGTTTTGGTTTATTAAGTTAAATAAAAATCAGACCACAAACCGAGATTTTAAAATTGAACCGGAATTGATAACCCGATATCGGTCATATTGGACCAATATTGCTGCTTGGCATATGCGTCGAGGAGTTCACACATCCACCATCATTAATCGATTTTCCTAACACTTCTAGAACATGGAAAAGCCAAAACACTTCAAAATAACTAAGTCAAATAACATCTAAACTCAAACAAAATCATTAAAAACTGAAATGGAAATATTTACAAAGATAAACATGGGACTTCCTCCCAAGTGAGCTTGTTTAACGTCACTAAGCTTGACGTTTTTACCTTCAAGATTGAGTCGAATCTGAAAGAAGGATAAAGTCGACCTTTTCTGGATTTATATCGGCCAAATATGGTTTTACTCTTTGGCCATTAACTACGAACTCTTCTCCTTTAGAGTTGATTAGGACTATTGCACTGTAAGGGCAAACTTCTTTCACTGTGAAAGGTCCTGACCATCTCGACCTCAGTTTACCCGGGAATAACTTCAATCCAGAGTGGTAAAGTAGCACTATGTCTCCTTCCCTAAACTCTTCTTGGAGGATTTTATTATTGTGGAATATTTTCGTCATTTCTTTGTATAGCCTAGCGCTTTCATAAGCCTCAAGGCGGATTTCGTGCAACTCTTCAAGTTGCATCTCACGATTTTCCTTAGCAGATTTAATATCAAAATTGAGGAGTCTGACTGCCCACTGGGCCTTGTACTCCATCTCCACCGGCGAGTGACAGGATTTTCCATAGAGCAAGTTAAAAGGTGTTGTCCTATAGGTGTTATGAACGATGTTCTGTAAGCCCATATAGCGTCATCCGGTTTTGTAGACCAATATTTCCTTGTTATTTCTTCCGTCTTTTATAAGATAGCCTTAATATCCCTGTTAGAAACCTCTACTTGACCGCTTGTCTGAGGGTGGTATGGCGTGGCAACCTTGTGTTTAACCCCATATTTCCTCATAAGGTTTTCGAAGATTTTGTTAATAAAATGGGTTCTACTGTTGCTTATTACAACCTTGGGTACCCTAAATCTTGGAAAAATTATGCTCTTAAGCATATTGATGACAACCTTGGCATCTTTTGCCAGGCTCGCTACAAATTTGACCCATTTCGAAACGTAGTCCATTACCACCAAAATGTATGTGTTTCTAAAGGAGGACGAGAAGGGTCCCATGAAATCTATACCCCATACATCAAACACCTCAACTTCCATAATGGGGTTATGTGGCATTTATCCGTTACAAATGTTTCCCTTCCTTTGGCAGGGTTCACATCGCATAATGATATGATGTGTATCCTTAAACATCGTTGACCACCAAAAACATGTCTGAAGGATCTTGGAGACAATCTTAAAGGTGGTGAAATGCCTACCTTGAGTTGATCCATGACATTGCATTAAGATGCCTTCCATCTCTTCGGTAACAACACATCTCCATAGAACATCCTTACAAAGCGTATACAAATATGGCTCATCCTAGTAAAATCTCTTCGAGTTTTGCAGGAATTTCTTCCTTTGATATCTCTCCAAATATGGTGGTTCAGTTCCGCAAACCAGGAAGTACACATTGTCAGCGTACCATGGATCTTTCTGACTGGCAACATATACAACTTCCAAATAATGCAACTTGTCTTGAATGTTACCCATATGGTTGTAAAGGTCGATTCCCATCAAGTGTTCTTCTGTCAGAGAATCATTTATGGGGATTTCTTCCTCTATCATCATCTTGGAAAGGTGGTATGCTACTCCATTCTCAATTCCCTTTTTATCCTTGATCTCTAGATCAAAATTTTGGAGTAGTAAGATCCATCGCAATAACCTAGGATTATCGTCCTTCTTTGCCAATAAATGCATTATTGTTGCGTGATCCGTGTAGACTATGACGTTTGATCCAACTAAGTAGGATATGAATTCTCGAATGCAAGCTCGATCACCAACAATTCCTTTTCTGTGGTGGCATACTTTACTTGAGCATCATCTAGCGTTCTGCTAGCATAGTAGATGACATACTGCTCCTTATCCTTCATTTTCCCATGGAAAACTCCCACGACATAGTTACTAGCTTCACACATTATTTCAAATGGCGCGTTCCAATATGGCGGTTCCACAATAGAATCACTTATTAGCTCTTACTTGATACTAGTGAAAGCTGCTAGACATTCTTCATCAAACATGAAATTTGTTTCCGTACAGAGAAGTCTTGTCAAAGGTCTTGCAATCTTAGAAAAATCCTGGATGAATCTCCGGTAGAAATCCGCATGACCTAGAAAACTTTGAATTCCTTTAACACAGGTGTGTGGTTCTAGATGCAACATTACATCAATCTTGGCCTTGTCAACCTATATTCCTGATTTTGAAATCTTATGCCCTAAGACTATCCCATTATTGACCATGAAATGATATTTTTTCCCAATTTAGCACGAGGTTGGTTTCTTCGCATCTCTTTAGCACCTGACAAAGATTAGACAAACAAGCAGAAAACGAGGATCCATGCACAGAGAAATCATCCATAAAAACCTCAACAACGTTTTTAATAAGGTATGTAAATATTGACATCACACAACACTGACATCCTTCGATAAGCAAATGTACCATATGGACATGTGAAAGTTCTTTTTTCTTGATCATTTGGGTGAATAGGTATTTGGAAGAATCCATAATACCCGTCCAAAAAACAATAGTAAGGATGATTGGCTAATCTCATAAGCATTTGATCAATAAAAGGTAGGGGGAAATGATCTTTCCTAGTTGCAGTATTCAACTTTCATAGCCTATGCAACCCTATGTCTAGTTATAGTTCTGGTGAGGATTAATTCATTATCATCATTTTTAACAACTGTAATGCCACATTTCATAGGAAATACATGCACAAATGAAATCCAAGTACTATAAAAAATAGGATAAATGATGCAAGCATCTAATAATTTCACAATCTCTTTCTTTATAACTTCTTTTAAATTGAGGTTTAAACGTTTTTTATGTTCAATTGATGACACTGATTCATTTTCTAGATGAATTCTATGCATGCACAAAGAAGGTGAGATTCCTTTTATATCATCGAGCGAATATCCTATATCATGTATATATTTCCTATGCTCACTAACCAGGCAGTCAACTTCATTATCTTTCAATGCATCATTGATAATAACAAGGTATGTTGCGTTTGGACAAAAAAATTCATACTTGTGCCCCATAGGGAGCGGTTTGAGTTCGATTTTGGGAGCCTTGAGTTTGCTACAGTCGTCTTCAATAGTTTGGATTCCTGTGCTAGTTCCGATTTCTTCATCTAAAGTCTTAACATCAAGTTTCTTGGGTACGGGGAGTTCTTCGAATTCAGTCCCTGCATCTAAATTTTTACGAGAATCAAGCCGCTTTTGTTACCCCACTACTTGTGTCCCAAACAATTCATCTTCACGTTGTTCTCCTATAAGGGTTTCTTTCAGGGGGTTTCCTGTTGTTATCTCCTCCAAATATTCACTTGCTAACTCAGAAATTACCTTAATGCTAACAACCTGGTGGCTTAAATCTGGTTTCTTCATAATGTCTCTCATGTCATATTGTTGCACCTGATCCTTGCCAAAATGAAGGTTTATCTTTCCTTTATTAACATTGATGATAGCTCCAACTGTTGCTAGGAAATGTGGTATGAGGATAAGTGGGTCTCTTGGTTCGTCCATCTCGAGGATGACGAAATCCGTCAGAATCTATGTTTTCCCTAAGCGAACAAGTAAATCTTCAAGTATCTCTACTAGGATTTTAATTGATCTATCTGCGAGCACCAACGATATCCCACATTTTTAAAACAAAATGATACCCAATTTTTTACCGACGGATAGTGGCATAACGCTCACACTGCTCCAAGATCGCATATGCATTTGTTGAAGGTAAAAGGTCCAAATGAGCAAGGTATGGTAAAACTTCATGGATCTCCTAATTTAGTTGGAGTTGGTGAAGTTTGAATGATTGCAGTGCGTTCTTTGGTTAACATCACCATGCCCTTCACATCCTCGAGTTTTTTCTTTATGGCATCTTTCAGGAACTTGCGATACTAAGGAATGAGCATGAAAACGTCTATTATAGACATAACTACCTGAAATTCTTTTATATGTTCTTCAAATTGAGTTTGGTATTTCTCCATAAGTTTGGTCTTATGACGTCTAGGAAATAGGAGTTTTGGTTCATAAGGGAGAGGTGTAAAACGTGGGGTCTTAAGTGTAGCAGATATATCACTATCCCTTGGCAAGTGAACATTGGTTGCTTCAATTCGCTCTTCTTCTGCGACGTCTTCACAAATTTTTCCCAGAACAACTTTATCCTTTTTCTGGATCGCCTCCCCCCTACTTAGATTCTCATTGTCCACAATGAGAGTTCGAGTGGGTAATGCCTTTCCAAACAAAGTGTTATGGGGGGAACAAAGTCAAGGGTGGGAGGGCTTGGAGAACCAATTGTGAGGGAATCCATCTTGAGGTCCAATGTATGCATATGGGAGGCCATTTGCTGAAATTTGTTGTTGAGATCGTTATAAGATTGCGCAACTTTAACATCAATATCCCGCCTCAAATCCCCAAGTTAGAGATTGTGTCGCTCTTGACCAGCAAGTAACCGTCTAAGCAGACTACCAGTGTCCTCCCCCAAAGGGGTTTATGGGGAAGCATCAAGCAACGCCATATGGGGCGATTGCAATACTGGTATGTACGCCTTATGGTGCATTGCCTCGAGTCCATGTTGGTAATCTAGCGGGCCGATAAATCGAATTTCTTCCATATGCATATCGATGGGAGTACCGTGGGTTCTGGTATCGACTTGGTGAATCGTCGTCGGTGTTGTGATTATTAACTTTTCGATCTTAGCATTGAGCTCATAAATTTTCTTCTGATAGTGGTTGCTTGGATTTTGGTAGTAATCACCGAATGGGTCATCACAAACAGAACCATATTGACTTTCGCTTAAGATCAAGTTGTTTATCAGGTTAAGGCTGTCAGATATGGCCTGCTTAAGAAAGCAACCATTACTTGTTGTATCTAGTACACTGCGACATCGAGGATGGAGGTTGCGGAAAAACGTACTTAGGAGACAAGCATTTGAGAATCCGTGATGAGGGCATTGTATTGTATACTCCCGTAATCGTTCCCAAGCATCTCCCAGTGTCTCGATATTGAGTTGGGCAAATCTAGATATCTCTTTCCAAATTCTTGCGGTCTTACTGGGTGAGAAAAACTTGGACATGAAAGCACGCTTGCACCCTTGCCATGTCACAATGGTATCCTTAACAAGAATTTTCTGTCAGTGATGGGGGCGTTTGCCCAAAGAAAATGGGAAAAGACGCCACTTAAGAGCGTCCTCACTTACTCTGTTAAGTTGAACAGTATAACAAAGCAAGTAAAATCTATCCAGATGTGCCAATGGATCTTCCACTGGAAACTCATTGCATTTCCTGTCTTCTACCATTGTAATGAATTTTGACCTGATTTGGAAATCCGGTGTGTCTATTGGTGGGGCGCAGATTCTCATGCGCATCACATGCAGAGTGGGTTCATCCTCGGTTCCAATAGTGCGAGGTGGTGGTTGAGGGCCATTAGCTGCTTCTCTTGCATATTGCTCGTTCGCCATGGTGTACCTGATAAGGTACTTGAAATCAGCAGACAAAGAGCAAATAAGTTATTAAACAGGATAAATCAAAACCTACTCCCAGCTAAACGCAAAGAACTAATTTCTAGTTGAAAATCCCGAATCGGCAATGACACCAATTTAATAACATAATCTTTACCCGACCACTCCTATTGACTAGAAGAGTGAAGTAAAGACTGGTTGCTTTGGATGTGGGGTGTGAATATCGAACCAAAACGGGAAGTAACTAGTTCAATTAGCCTATGAAGAGTTCAACTAGTCTAGGTAAATTCATAATTGAAACAGTCACTAACAATCCTAGGTGAAAACTTTAAAATAAAAACATAAAGTCGATTGTAGTCGGGAAAATAAACAAAGCAAATAAAACTTATTACAATAAAAGAATTATAAGCAAATAGACCAATAGAAGATTCAATGATTAGGTTCAAGAAGGTTGAGCTCATTTTTAACAATTCAAGGTCGATCTTTAGTCTAAAAATTCCAAATTTAGATTAATCCACTCTCGTGGCAGAAATCCCTATTCTAAGCTTGCATTCACACAATCTCTTAGTTAAATGGTTGATTAGCAAGCATTAAGATCAATTATTTTCAACTACTAAATGACCCTAACACAATCTCTTGGAAAGATCCAATTTAACATGCATTTGGTTGTTCAAACATTTCATCAAACACCTCTCATGCGACAAATTGCATACCATCTAGAAGTAAGGTGATCAATCATATTCTAGCACCAAGGATAACAAATGAATGAAGACCATGGCAAATTCAAACCTTAAACAACAACAATCCATTCCCTAATCACCAAACCTTTTTAATTCATTCACTTAGAATAGTGACTACTCACAAATCATGGCTAAGGCACACAAACCCATAATGGATATATGCCAAAACATGAGACAAGAACAAAATTAGAAGCTTAAGAAGATAGAAAGGAAGATAACATGAGACTAAACTCTTAATTGCAATCATCATAAACCAAAATGGCCTTAAGAATAAAAATGGATAAAAGTTTTAATGGTGGAAGAAACCTCAAAATGGCCACTATGTTCTTAGGGTTTTTAGTCTAAAACTACATATATGTCCTTCCAAAAGGGTGAAAAATGGCTAGGTCAACTCATTAAGTCGAGTGTTGAATTTGCTCCAGGATAGGATCGGTCACCCCTGGTCGATGTTGGTGATGGATCCTGTTGAGTGCTTCAGGTTCTTGAGCTGCATCGGTCACCTCTGCTCGATGCTGGTAACTGATGCTCCTCTTGCTGATCCCTTCTTGACACACATTAGTCATCCATGACCGATGCTCTTGGCCGATATTGCTTGTCCTAATCTCTTCTTCATGCAACAAACTCCTTTGGCCGATGCAGCTGGTCGATGTTGGTCATTCTTTATCCTTTTTGATCCTGAATGCTCCAATATGTGCACAAGTCCTCTCAAATCACCTGAGATGCAAAATATACACAATATGCAATCCTAAAGGACCTAAATGCAATCCTAACTATACAAAACGATCCTAAACAACGGGTTAAAACGACACTAAAACACACACATCACTACCTTGAAAATTGTCGAAGAAGCGACCACTCTTGTACAACACGCCTTTGACGACGAGATAAGACTGACCACCCCGCCGACCAGACCGAAGAGCGACGCCAACAACAACACCAATACCTCCAACAAGAGACTCCACGAAGACGACCCAACCAAAAAGTAGGAAAGTTAGTACCAAACATCTCAAGACTCTGACAATATCAGACGATGGAGAAAACGACCTCATGAAGGGCATATTACAAGTAAAAGAAAATCAACGGCAACAAATTCTTTTAGAGAGAGTATTATGGGGTTTCCTTCTTTTTTGGTCTTGACAATGTAGAGGTTTAATTTTGTGCTAGGATGAATAGGCAGAGTCTATTGTCTATAGCACTTTTGTTTTGTAACGGCAAAACAACAAACTTTCTCCCTTAGTATTATTATTAGCAATTTAGCATAGTTCTGAATTATTTAAAGCTACTATACTTATTATACGACAAAACATTTAGACGTGAATCTCTCTTATTGATCGAGGTCGTCCAACAAGTGGCCAGTATTTTCTTAAAGCACTACGACAGTATTTCAAAACATTATCTTCCAAAGCTATCAGTGTCCTCTAGTGCGTCTGTGTTTACAAGCCGTTTTATATTTAAAGCTGTTAGCAATAGAGAACATTTATTAATTGTTATGGTAAAATAGGATCACTGCGTAATACGCGGATATTTTTTTTATATATTTTTCTTAAAAATTATATATAATACTCTTAATTATATAATATTCGATTATCGATATTTTTATGTGTTATTTTATAAATATTATAATACGATTATAATATATAAATTTAAAATATTTATATTTTCTCCAGTTTCTAAATGATGAAGTAATTGTAACTTTCAAATTTTCATTTTGATTTTGAATTTTTATTTTCATCATTTTTATCTTTTATATATTATATTTTTATTTTGTTTTATACACTTACATTTCTCTCTATATTTAATACTTTATTATCTACATGATGTATTTTAATTTTTCTTTTGTCTAATATATCTTTCTAGTTTACTTTTTTTTCTTCGGTTGTGCCTGTTAAATAATACATTATCATTTAAACGTAAAAGTGACTGTTTAGTTTGTACTGAGACCGAATTGATCCGTTTAGTTTAAAATGATGAATGACTTAGTTTTAAGAAGTAAATAAAATATTTTTATCAGTTTAATTAAATTTTAATTTTCTTTTGTCTATTATATCTTTCTAGTTTTACTTTTTTCTTATGTTGTGATTGTTCACTAATATATCATCATTTAAACTTAAAAGTGACTTTTAAGTTTGTACAGAGATCGATTTTATCCGTTTAGTTTAAAGTGATGACTGACTTAGTTTTAATAAGTAAATAAAATATTTTTATCAATTTAAAACCATTTAATATTTGATATTATACGTATTGTCAGTAAATTTTTTATTTTATTTTTACCATCCTAATAATCTATTTTATCCTTTTCAAATATGTAGTAATCAGTTTTTTCTTACTTATTATCCAACGTTCAATATTGTAATATTTTGCATATATCTACTTTTATATTAAAAATATATTTTATTTTATCTACTTTTTATTATTAACTTATCTCTATTTATATAATTTTATTTTGTTTATTTAGTTTTGAATATTCTTTTGTATATTAGCTTTTATTGTTCTAGTTTTTCTTTTTCATTTCCAAAGATAAAATTTTATCAACTTTACAACTATATCATCCATCAACCCTCAATCATTTATAGATTTCAAAATATGTATATATCTATGTATAAACATGAAAACTACGTCGTTTTGATAAAAAAAACTAAATTAAAAAAAAAATTCACAAAGAAGAGAATTGAACTCATGACCTCTTCCATTTCATAACATGTACTTTACCAAGTGACCCATTGGCTTTTTTTATTAAACTTTATATTATTATACAATCTAATATATAAAAGTAGAATAGCTATCTCCATATTGTGCCACATCATCCTAGCATTAATTAAATAAAAAAATTATTTTATTTTATTTTATTCATTTTTTTTTCATTTTGCAACAATCATTAATAAATTATTACAAGTTCATCTTCAATTGATTCATTACATTTGAGTTTTCTATGTAATTTAATAAATTTTCATTTTGGTTGTATATCCAAATTCAATATTTTGACATAGTTCACAATAACTAGATTAATATAGATCAATTAATTTAGTAATATATCTTCAACTAATATATTAGATATTATCTACAAAATTGTTATATAAACTATTGGTTAAGATTAACACAAGAAAATCAAGTGAAGAAAAATGAATTAATATTATAATAAATAAAACAAACTTTAACTTAAATCAAAGAGATGAAAAATTATTAAATTAACAAAATTATATGAGAAATAGAAAATTATATAAAACTATGATATAATAAATGAAATGTATGTTGAAATACAAATTGTAAACGTAAATTTAAAAATTTAAAATTATTACAATATTTAATAATATGTGAGGTAAGGAAAAGTAAACATTTTTTAAAAAAAATATAAGAGGTTATTTTGATCACATCAATGATTTATTTCTAGAATAATAGGTAATAAAATGAATTTAAATAATCAATGTGAATAAATAAAATAGATATTTAGGAATAATATGTCAAATAGATTATTATATTCATAAAAACTAAAACTAATAAAATAGGATATAAAAATACTTAATTGAAATTAAACAAAAATATTTATATAATAAAAAATATAAAACGACACCCGCGCATATGTGCGGGTTCTCTCCTAGAGAAGGGAATGCCACGTGTCATCACGGAAGAGCACCCCTTCTCTCATTATATATAAGATAATATTTCTTTGACATATTGAATTAAATGGTTGCAGAGATTAAAATGTCTTTTATAGTTTGTTATACTGATTTCTAATATGTATTGATTTCAGATCTTTTGGATATTAAATTTTACTATCTATATGTGAATCGAATCAATGTCGGTTTGGTTTCAGTTCGGTAAACTTTGGTTTGTTTCGGGTTTTGGATATTGATACTTAGACCGAAATATGAAAAAGTTGTTGGGTGTTATTCAGATCGGTTTCCGAATCGCTTAATCGTATTCAAATGGAATAAAATCTAACCGAAATCAATAAAACCGAAAAACCGAGAAATCGACAAAATCGAAAAACCCAAAAAACAACAAAACCCAAATTTATACCATAATAACTGAAAGATACTTTTTCATCCTGCTACTACCAATTGAGGAAATAATTTCATTACACAAGTCATATAATCCTAAATCATTTCATCAATCAAGTATAAGATTTACATTCTGGCAATCAGAATTTCAGATTCAAAAGACAAAAAACTTGATTGAATATCTCTATCTCGGTACCTTCTTTCATCTAAGATTGATTCCCGAACTCTATAAGATGAAAAGAATAATTGTTAGTCATAATTCGGAAAGTACAACAAAAGATAATATATTTCAAGTTTCATAGTTTCAATTACCTTATCTTGTTCTTCAATATCAACAACCATTTGTGCAAATTTTTTCACTCCCTTCTCTCCAAAAATATGATCCGACTTTATCCACTGTTCAATACACATCAACATTTAAATCATATAATGTGTTAGAAAACTTCATGTGGATCAAGAATCCAACCACTTATGAAATCCAGAAGCAACAAAAGAAACTTGCATAGCTAGGACAATCTTAGCCAATTCAGATAGTACAAGATACTTAACACTATTGACTCGCCAGCATGACTAGTTATCGTACTCTGAACCCAATGGATTCACCCTTTAAGTTTCAACATTTTTCCTCAAGTGCATATCTAACTCGATTGTATTTGCATTAAATCTCTCAACATTCACCATATTGTTGTAAACTAATGCTATTTGTTCAACACCAACAAGCAGCTCAACATTCACAAAATCATCTTCCTCCTCTACAATATTGTGTCCCATATCTCCACTATGAGAATTTGTACCAACATGAGAGGTTGTTGCTAAAACACATGTAGATTTGACAACCCTACTACTATATTCCTCAAACAACCTGGTCATGACACTATAAACTGGATCATGGTGTTCTTTAGACCGTGCATAACCTTTCCCATATAACATATCAAAACAGAGAGAAGCAAAATTCAACACGCTAGCAATGATCATAAGCCTATTGATGCTCTCCAAACCATCCCAATACTTATAAAATTTATCTCTCATTGTTTCGGCTCTCACACTCAAGTCCAGATCAGAACTAACACTAAGTACATCCAAATGTCTTTCAATATCACAAATTTCATTGTAGACTTTATGCGAGTACATTTCAATAGATGTTGAACCAACAAGGGTAGATTTATAAAACACTATCAGAACCTAAAGTAGTCTATCAACCTTACCCAATTAGAATTAACAGGCAGTCCAAACCTTGATCTACCATTATCTAACCCTAGAAATGATCATTATAAAGTTTGTCTTCTGTTTGCATTCTATCATATTGATAATAGGATTTTAGCCCACTATCTATTGTGTTAAAGAGGGGACTAATTAGCCTATTATGATTAAATGTAGTAGAGGGTGGATACAAGTATCCGGGGAAATATCGAACCAAACTCGGGATGATTATTCAAGCACAACTTCTATAAAGAGAGAATGCTAAGTCTAAGAAGATAATAGAATTGGTTTTGTCACTAAACGAACCTATTGCAATAAGTAAACTACAAATCAAGTAAGCAAATTGAAGATGATGTTTAAGAAGATTATAATAAAGGGACTAAGCGGATGGAATTTGGTTATCGACTCGGGTTGCTTAAGTCCCGGGTTTGTTATTCGTTAATCAACATTTTAAATGCTATCCTTGGTCTATGGACTATCAGATATAGATAAGTCCAATCCCTTGGTAAATATCCTTTACCAAATCATTCGAGTAACACTCCCGTGTCTAAACAAATGAAATGGCAAGCAATAAACTCTAGCCCATACAACCACTATAGGATCCCCCTTGGCTAGGCTTCGAATAGCACAAAATTAACTCATTCGGGCATTTCATCGAACACCTTCCGGGCGAGAAATGCCTAAGATCTAGAATCGATTAGCTATTTCCATTCTAGCTTTAAACACATTAACTAAGTGAGGATAAGTTCATTTCAAGCTCTAACTAGCAAACCCAAACCTTAAACAACCCTAATCTACCAATTTCATCCACTTAGCTAAGTTAACGACTCACTAATCATGAGATTAACAAAAGATAAAGTAAAGGAATCCATAATCATAAACATAAAGATAGATTAAACAACTAAAGCAAGAGTAATCCAAACCACAACAAGTCAAAAGGCAAGAGAAATACAAATATCTAAAAATAGAAAGTAAAAACAAAGACAGAAGGCTTGAGCTAGGGTTCCTTCTATTTATAGAAGGGACCCCCTCGAAGCATCGTCCCGGGTTGGGGACCCGGGACTCTTTGTCCTTCAACCCAGGACTCTTTTAAAAAGGGCTTCGGGTACGACCTGTCCCGGACTGGGTATGAGCCTCCAGTCCGGGACGCCTACTCCGGGACAAGTCTTCAAGGTTGAGCAGCGGCATGTGTCCCGAGTTGGCTAGCCCGGGACTGACCCCGGGACTGATCGTTCTGTATTGGCCCGAGAGGTCGTCCCGGGTTTGCTACCCGAGACTCTTGGTCGGGACACTTGTTCTGGAAGACGTCCCGGGTTAACTACTTGGGACTTTGGTCGGGACACTTGTTCTGGTCCAAGGCGGTTTTTCTTCGGTTTTGCACTTTCCTCTTCGTTTGATCCGAGTTTCTTCCTTTGGTTGATCCACACCTAATAAATGCAAATGCATTGCAATATGGCCTAAAAAGACTCTAAATGCAACCTAAAACCGAGATAAAACGAATGAAAACAAGACTAAAAACCGGACAAAATCACAACATATCAACTATCAAACTCTAAACTTAAGCGGTTTACTTTACATATGAAACGTGGAGTTCCACCTAGTTTTCATATCTAATTACATGTCCTTCCTTCATGATCGAACTGACTTGAAGATATCTAGAGCTTGGCCACAGTAAGGCTTAAAGCCCCAAGCTTGGATCTTGGATCTAGGGAACTCCAATGATAGTAAGACTTCTTGTTGGCTTCTTATGAATGAAATGTAGCTAAATGAATGCGGCTTGGTCGATGGAAATCGAGTATGGGATGAGGCTGGTCGACGGGCAGTGATACACCCTTGGGTGCGAAGGAGAGGACCGATTTGGAGAGTAACGACATGGGTCATCGTGGAGACCGAAACTCGGAGCTATAACTCTTTGATGGCATGAGCTATGGACTTGAAACTCTGTATCTACTCTTATTTGGGGTCTTAGAGGGCGTACACAAGAGATGGTACAAGAGAAGCCTTGATCTGGTCGAGGGTTTGCGGTGGGTGTTGGTACGAACGGTGGAGCGCACGAGAGTCGGTGATGGGGCGTACGATGAGACAGTTTGGTGAGAAATGATGATAATGAAAAGGAAACGAAAGAGGGGGAATGAGGAGGACCAATAGAGTTATGGAGAGACTCTAGATACACATTAACCTAAGATATAACAGAATTAGGCCTTGAGATATTACACACTCAAGAAATGAACTACCAAGAGAAAATCTCGGTTTTTTAATTCAAAGATGATAGTTGAGTGAAATGAGTCTTTACAAAAGAGTTTAAATACTCAACAAAGGAAGGAAGCCCTAAAACACTTGGACCAAAACGCATAGTAACATGATAAGCTAAGGATAGAACCAAGGACACATTCTAACAGTCATATTCGTTTGAAATGATCCTTGGTGCGGTCTTAGGAGAGGTATATTGTGCAATGGGCCTCATTAAACCATTGTGAGTAAACCACTAGGGCAAAACCTCACCGAAGGAAGAGTACGCTAAGACTTCAAAGAACCGTCTTAAGCACTTGAAGACAAGATGAGGAAGTTGCATGGGTTCGACTCTTCCTCATGCTTTAAGTGGTGATAATGAACCTCCAACTCTTCTGGGGTATTCATCAAGGCTCCAACTAGCCTTCTTGCTTGAGCTCGTGTAATGGGATCGGTTGGAACTTGGAGAGAAGTCTCTTCTAGCTTGGTCTCGGCTTCCTTTCTTCCCAAGCGTGTATCATCCCCTCTTTCTTCAAAAGGATTTTACCTCAAATTTGTGGGATCTACATCAAAAGAAATCAAGTCACTAGTGTTGAAAAACTTGAGCTAACATTGTGCTTACCTTGAAGATCCAATTGATAGGCGTTTTCATTGATCTTTGTGATTTGGAAAGGTCCATCAATTCGTGGCTTAAGCTTTGAATTTCTTTCTTTCGGGAACCTATCCTTTCTCAAGTGAATCCACACCCAATCTCCTTCTTTGAATGCTTGAGCCTTGCGTCCTCTGCTGGCATATTTTGTGTAGTGCTCGGTCTTAGCCTCTATGTTAGACTTAGCCTTCTCGTGCAATGCTTGCACTTGCTCTGCCTTTTTTTACCACTGAAAGGCTGAGATTTAGCCTTAAGTTGCTTGCATTTGAGGCATTGGGAGCATAACTTCTCCACTTCCTTCTTCATGTGTGGCCAAAAGAAGTGGTATTTAGCTACCTTCATTGTTTTATCTACTCCAAAGTGTCCCATAAGGCTGCCACTATGAGCTTCCATGATAAAAAAAACTCTTGAATAGATCCATTAGGTACACACAAACGATTCTTAAAGAACAAGTAACCATCAAGGATGTAATAAGGATCTAAGGCATGTGATAAACATTCAGCATAAACATCCTTAAAATAAAATCATTAGCATATAAACCTTTTAGTTTCTCAAAGCCTAAGAGCCTAGCATTTAAGCTAGAAAGAAGAGTGCACCTCCTTGATAATGCGTCAGCTACCACATTATCTTTACATTGTTTATAAGCAATGACATAGGGAAAGGTTTCGATGAATTCCACCCATCTTGCATGTCTTTTGTTGAGATTTTGCTGGCCTTTGAGGTGCTTCAAAGATTCATGATCCGTGTGAATCACAAATTCTTTCGGCCATAGGTAGTGTTGCCATGTTTGTAAGGCCCATACCAAAGCATATAACTCATTTTCATAAGTTGGATAATTCAAAGTGGCTCCACCAAGTTTCTCACTAAAGTAGGCCATGGGTATCTTGTCTTGCATGAGGACAACTCCTACCCCAAAGTCCGAGGCATCACATTCTACTTCAAACGTTTTGGAGAAGTTTGGAAGAACTAACAAAGGAGCATTAGTGAGCTTATCCTTCAAGGTTTGGAAAGCCTTTTCTTGAGCCTCCTCCCACTTGAATCCTACTATTTTCTTAATGAACTTAGTGAGTGGGGCGGCTAGAGTGCTTCTCACAAATCTCCTATAGAAGTCGGCTAGACCATGAAAGCTTCTCACTTCTCCCACTATCTTGGGAGTTGGTCATTCTCTAATGACTTTGACCTTCTCTTCATCAAATCTAACACCTTCAGCTGACACCACAAAACCAAAAAAATACTAGGTTATCCATTCCAAATGTGCACTTAGCCAAGTTAGCATAGAGTTGTTCTTTCCTTAGTACATTTAGAACCGATTCTAAGTGATTAGCATGATCAACTAGGTTCTTGATATATAGTAGGATGTCATCAAATTAAACTACCACAAACAATCCTATGAATTTCCTAAATACATGGTTCATTAATCTCAAGAAAGTGCTTGAAGCATTGGTTAGGCCAAAAGGCATCACGAACCACTCGTATAAGCCATGCTGAGTTTTAAAAGCTGTTTTCCATTCATCTCCTTCTCTCATCCTAATTTGGTGATATCCACTTTTCAAATCTATCTTAGAAAATTCTTTAGAACCATGAAGTTCATCAAGCATATCATCCGAACGAGGTATAGGGTGGCGATACTTAACCGTTATATTGTTGTTGCTCGGCAATCAACACACATGCGCCATGATCCATCCTTCTTGGGAACTAAGAGTACTGGAACTGCGCATGGACTTAAGCTCTCACAGGTATATCCTTTGGCCATGAGCTCCTCAACATGCCTTTGCAACTCCTTAGTCTCCATAGGGATGGTTCTATAGGTCGGCTGGTTGGGTAAGATAGCTCAGGGCACATAATCTATTTGGTGCTCAATCCCTCTCTTGGGTGGTAAGCCATGAACTTCTTCACCTGGAAGAAAATCTCTATACTTGTGCAAGAGATCACTAAGAACACTCGGAAGCTCCAGTGAAGGTTTAGTTAAACTAGTAAGTGGCTCTTTATATACAAAAGTAAGACAGTTTGTTGTGCACATAAAGATTTCCTTACTTCACATTGGTTGACTAGGAAGTTGGAGACCTTCTTGGTGGTCTCATATTTCTTCCTTAAATGAATCTGATCTTGAGCTACTTCTTGAGGCGTCATGGCAAGGAGAGTGATTTTCTTCCCTTTTTGCTCAAAGGAGTACTTATTGGTGAAACCATCATGCACAACCCGTCTATCTAACTGCAAAGGTCTTCCTAAGATGTGTCTAGCCTCCATTGCAATAACATCACAAAGGATCTCATCATCATACTTGACTATGGCAATTAGGACATTAACTTGATGAGTGACCTTCAATTCTCCATCAACATTAAGCCATTGCAACTTGTAAGGCTTCAGGTGCTTGTTCATTTCTAAGCCAAGATTCTTTACCATGGTGGTGTTAACCACATTATTACAGCTACCTCCGTTTATAATGAGGCTACACAATCTCTTGTTCACAAAGCATCGAGTGTGAAACAAGTTGTCTCTTTGCTCATCTTCCTTTTCCTTAGGAATTAAGTCCAAAACTCTTCTAGCAACCAAGAGTTCTCCTTGGGCATCTTCCTGTTCACATTCCTCTGGTATGTTCTCTTCTACTTCTTCTTCTTGAACCATCTCCTCATCCTCCGAGATGTATTCTCCATCATCAAGAAGTATCATGACTTTCTTGTTGGTGCACTCATTAGCATAGTCCCCTCGGCCTTGACACTTGAAGCACTTCACATCTCCAACCCTTGTAGGATTAGCTATGCTCTTGCCCTTATCCTTGAAAGCATTAGGTTGCTCCTTAATTCCTTCCTTAATGACCAGGTAAAGGTCTTCTTAGTCATGTCCCATTCCTTAGCATATTACGACTTGTTATATTTAGCATATTGGGGTTCAAATGGGGCCTTTCCTCTCCTCTTAATATGTTGCTCAATCATCACAACCTTGTGAAATATCTCCTCTAGTTCCACATAATGTTGCAACTCCAAATGGTCTTGTATGTCTCGGTTCAATCCACCAAGAAACCGAGTCATAGTTGCTTCTCTATCTTCTCTTAGGTCTGCTCTAAGGAGGCTCCATCTCTTGGAAGTACTCTTCTACGGACTTATATCCTTGGGTCATCTTCCTTAATCTCTGGTGAAGGTCTCAGTGGTGGTGGTTTGGGACAGATCTCTTTATCATAACCGTCTTCCAAGTTTCTATATGTTGCTCTCCATTTCTTCTCCTTCGGGTGACTAACTGATCCCACCAACTAAGGGCATAGTCAATGAATTCAATAACAGCCATTCTCACCTTGTTGATCTCTGAATACCATCTACACTCAAACACGAGCTCTATCTTTTTCTCCCATTCAAGATAGGCATCCGGATCACTCTTGCCTTGACATCCGGATCACTATTGCCTTGAAATGGGGGAATCTTGAGCTTAAGCTCTTCTATGCGGTCTTTCCTTGGCTCTCTGTGGTAAGGTCGTTGGGAAGCTTGACTTGTATGGTCAGAATATTCATCTTCATCTTCTTGGTACTTCAGATACACATATCTTTGCCTTGGCTCCCTTGGAGCTCTACTCGGCTCTCTTCTTTGTTCCGGAGGGTCAAAGTGACCCTCTTCTTCATAGTGTCTCCTATTCTGAGCCCACTCCTCTTGTTTCCTTGGGTAAGGTCCTCTATGTGATCTCCATGGCCTTATCCTATGGGGATATTGATCTTCTTCTTCATCCAGATAAGGATCTAGGGCTTGTGGTCGTATAAGAGGAGGGGGAACGACTTGAACCAGAGTCGCTTGGGCCTGAGGAGGAGGAATCATAGTTTTCCACAGCTCTTCAAATTTGTCTTCAGTCAGCTCCATTAAGGCGACTGTGGGATCTTGGGCCGGTTGTTGAAGATTTGCCGGAGGATCGACCATTGTCTCAGCCGAAGAAGCAACCGTCCTAGTTGGTGGAGGGGGTAGTTGTAGAGGAGGATTCAGTCTTAGCTGATTGCCATAAGAGGCACGGGTGTGATAATTGTGAGTCGTCGTGGCTTGCAAGTTAGAGGTATGGAGATTTTGAATTAACCTTGTGTCATAATCATGAGACCACAAGGTACGGCCATGATGACTTTGTCTTTTACCACCCTTGCCTCCTTTTTTCTATTTTTCTTCTCTTTATTTCGAAGGTATGGGTTGGTTTTGTCTCCTTCCATATGGTCGGGTGACGCGAGCCGGCTGACATTGTTGTCGGTGAGTGGGCACACGCGGTCTCGATAGTACGGTACAGACGAAGACCAAATCCAAAGCTTGTTGAGATTTCCAATTTTTTTGAATTTTTCGGATGGATCAAAATGCGTACTTTCTCCTGCCAAAACAAGCAAACAACACTACTAAGTCCTCTGGTCGATCAAACCCACAAAAATATCAAGAACACGTTCATACGAGACTTAGTGAAAAAAAAGTTGTAAACTTAAGCAAAGGTAAACAAAGAAAACCGTTTCTACTAAAAATGGAAACTTTTTATGGTTTTCTTGAATCTTGTAACAATCTAAACACAAACTCACTAGTTGAAGAAACACCACGAAAGTTCAAATCTTTTTTAGGTTTTGGTTCAAGAACATGCAAGATCTAAACGTTTTAACCCTAAGGATTCAAACTTTTTAGCAATAAATGTATAAATCAAAGCTTTAGGCTTAAGAGTGAGAAAAAGAAACTCCCTGAGGTACGATGAGTCTCTCCAAGGGCCCTAATACCACGTGATACACCCTTGGGTGCGAAGGAGAGGACCAACTTGGAGAATAACGACGTGGGTCACGGTGGAGGCCGCAACCGGGAGCTATAACTCTCTGATGGCGTGAGCTATGGACTTGAAACTCTGGATCTACTTTTCCTTGGGGTCTTAGAGGTCGTACACAAAAGATGGTACACGAGAAGTCTTGATCTGGTCAAGGGTTTGCGGTGGGTGATGGTACGGATGGTGGTGCGCACGATAGCCGGCGATGGGGCGTACGATGAGACGACTTGGTGAGAAATGATGAGAATGAAATGGAAACGAAAGAGTGGGAATCAGGAGGACCACTAGAGCTTTGGAGAGACTTTAAATAAACCTTAACCTAAGATATTGCACACTTAGGCCTTGAGATATTACACACTCAAGAAATGAACTACCATGAGAAAACTCTCAATTTTTTATATTCAAAGATGATAGTTGAGAGAAATGAGTCTTTACAAAAGAGTTTAAATACTCAATAAAGGAAGGAAGCCCTAAAACACTTGGGGCAAAACACATAGTAACATGATAAGCTAAGGATATAACCAATGACACATTTTAACGGTCATATTCATTTGAAATGATCCTCGGTGAGGGCTCAAGAGTGGTCTATTGTGCAATGAGCCTCATTAAACCTTTGTGAGTATACCACTTGGGAAAAACCTCACCGAAGGAAAAGTACCCGAGACCTCAAAGAACCGTCTTAAGCACTTCAAGACAAGATGAGGAAGTTGCATGGGTTCAACTCTTCCTCATTCTTCAAGTGGTGATAATGAACCTCCAACTCTTCCAAGGTCTTCATCAAGGCTCCAACTAGCCTTCTTGCTTGTGCTCATGTAATGGGACCGGTTAGAACTTGGAGAGAAGTCTCTTCTAGCTTGGTCCCGGCTTCCTTGCTTCCCAAGCGTGTATCATGCAGTGAAGGTGAGAGACAAATGTGCGATACAACGATGAGAGAGCTTCGACGGTTGGCGATGGGCGCATGCGACGAATGAGAAGATGATATACTCGGTTTTTAGCATGATTTGAGTCTCTTATTTTTGTCATTTTAGTACATTTTAGGATGCATTAGAGTCCTTTAGGCCTGCATTCTTATGCATTTTGCATTTCAGGTGATTAGAAGTGACCAAGTCTCATTCGGGAACAACAAAGATATAAACCTGCCAAAACAAGTCAATTTCAGAAGTCAACATTGTCCAAACTCAAATCAATATCGACCATTGAAGAGACAATATCGACCACTTCTTGCTCTGAAGCTCAATATTGGCCAAGGAGGAGACAATATCGACCACTTCATGCTCCGAAGCTCAATATCGGCCAAGGAGGAGACGATATCGGCCACTTCATGCTCCATGTTCCAAAATCGGCCACAGAAGATACCCCGACAATCTACGAGATGCGATATGGGATTCGTGCCCCAAATCGGGTAAGAATTTATTGCATTAGTAGAAGAACATAAATTTCTTGGTTCTCCTATTGAGGACACCTTACAACATTTAGACCGTTTTGGTATGATTTGTAATACTGTTAAATTTGATTGTGTGAGTGAAGACGCACTTAAATTGCGTCTCTTCCCTTTCTCGCTTGGCAAACATGCGCATCACTGGCAGAAAATGCTCGTGAAGGATTCCATTGTTACATAGACCGCATGCAAGCGAGCGTTCTTATTTAAAAAATTTCCCCCTACTATGACCACAAAATTTTGGAAAGCAATTTCCGGATTTCAGCAAACTACCACCGAATCTCTAAGTGATGTGTGGGAGCGTCTACGTGATAACACCTCACAATTCCCGCATCACGATTTTCGGACGCTAACGTTCTGAGCACTTTTTACCGCGACCTTCTACCTCATTGTCGTTCTGTTCTCGACACGGCTAGTACCAGATGTTTCCTTAAGAAGACTATCGATGATGGCTACATCTTAATCGACAACCTAACCACAAGCGAAAGCCAATATGGCTCTGTATTCGATGATCCTTTGGGTGACACCCCTCCTAGTTCGGTAACCATTATCAGAAACAGATCGATGCGCTTACAGCTAAGATGGATCAATTGCTCAGCACAAAATCCGAAACCCTTCTTCCTATCGCGGCCCATGTTCAGAAAACGCCTAATCTTCCTTCTTTGGAGAACGTTTCTTCCTTTCAGAACCTCGATCTCCAACCACCTTCTTCCCCATACCACCACCCTTTGCCTATACCATCTCCCTTATCCACCCCACCTGATTCACCTTCTGAAATTGCCACTACTTCTTTTCTTAACCAACTCGCTACGACATAGGAAGCATTCAACACTCACATCGGAGAGTTATACCAGCACGCCGATCTGGCGATGGCAAACTCCAAAAAGCAACTTTCTGTACGATGTGCTGATTTCGCTCACCAAATACATCTTCTCTCAAACGTCGTGGCTAAGATAGATGTTACTCCTACAACATACAGACAATCGGCCTTCGTTCCTGCCGTTACTCTTCGTTCCGGCAAAACTTTACCACCTAGGACTCCCATTGTGGACAATGCGAAGCTAAGTTTGGGGGAGGCAACTCCGAGAGTTTATAAGCCTGTATTGGATCCAATTGTCAAAGACAATGAAAGCGAAGACCATATCAAAAGTGAGGCCGCTCAGCCAGCAAAGAAAAGTAGTAAAGCTACCAATCTTAAAGTCTCGCACTACACGCCACATTATGAACCAAAACTTCCATTTCCTAGAAGCCACAAAGATAAGTTGATTAAGAAATATCAATGTCAGTTTGAAAAACAAATGAAAGAAGTTCAGATAGTTATGCCTATATTAGATGCTTTTATGCTCATACCTCAGTATAACAAGTTCTTGAAGGACGCTATCAAGAGCAAGCTAAAAGACATGGAAGGAAGAGTAGATCTAACCGAGGAATGTAGTGCGATTATTCAGACTTTACCTCCTCCCGAGAAATTAGAAGACCCAGGGAGCTTCACCATATTGTGTTCCATAGCACATCTGATGTTTGATAAATGCCTCTGCGATCTTGGAGCAAATGTGTACGTTATGCCACTCTTCATTGCTCGAAAACTCGGCATCAACACCTTTAAGCCCTACAAAATATCCTTAGCGCTGGCTGAACGATCTGTAAAAATCCCTATAGGAATTCTAGAAGATCTGCCACTCTACGTAAAGGGAACGCAAGTCCCAATAGACTTCATCGTCCTCGAAATGAAAGAGGAACCCAAGGACCCTCTCATTCTCGGACGACCTTTCCTAGACATTGTTGGAGTTGTCATGAATGTCAAAAATGGCAAGATGGACCTTCATATGGGTACGGATCAAGTGCAACAATTTGACATGAAAGAGGTAATGAAAAAGCCAGATCTTGATGATCATACCTTCAATATTGAAATACTTGATGAGTTGAGTGACGAGTACCTAGACGAGATGCAGGAGGAAGTTACCACGGTTGAGGAGGAAAATAAACTATTTGGAATACAAAAAAGGCGTTAGACTTGAAGGACTCTGATAGACATATTGAATTTGAAGAATTGCCCCTACCAAAAAGCCTCGATGTTAAGATAGTGGAGGTTGGAACCCAAAAGAAAACTCATAAACCCTCGGTTAAGGAGGAATGAAGCGAACTTAAAGTTCCTAAGCTTGACGTCAAACCTCTCCCGAAAGGTCTCAGATATGAGTTTCTTGGGCCTAACTCAACCTACCGTATGATCATAAATGATTCACTAGAGGACGAAGAGGTTGAATGCCTGATTTCCGACTCAGGAAATACATAAGAGCCATTGGATACTCTCTATATGACAAGCCAAAACAAGTCAATTCCAGGAGTCAACATTGTCCAAACTCAAGTCAATATCGGCCATAGAAGAGACAATATCGACCACTTCATGCTCTGAAGCTCAATATCGGCCAAGGAGGAGACAATATCGACCACATCATGCTCTGAAGCTCAATATCGGCCAAGGAGGAGACGATATCGGCCACTTCATGCT
>OVAO01000147.1:1572-28039 GCA_900406285.1 Biscutella auriculata
ATTTAACCCCTTTGCCATTAAGTGATAGTTTGAGTATAGAAGAACTAAAGAGAGTCGAGCTAATGAAGAAGCGCCATGAAATGACCAAGCAAAACTTGTAAGCCAAGACTGAGCAGTATGCAAGACATGCCAACAAAGGCTGACAAGCACAAGTGTTTAATGAAGGATACATGGTGTGGATCTACCTCCAGAAGGAGAGGTTCCCTGAAGAGAGAAGTTTTAAGTTGAAGTCACGGGTTGATGGACCATTCAAGATAACCAAGAAGATTAATGACAATGCCTACAATTTATACCTTCACCGTAAGTACCATATTAGATAAAGCTTCAATGTTGTGGACTTGATTTCTTTTCATGAAGAGGCCACATATGATCAAATCATCTTCAAGAGGGAGAGGATGATCTGAACATGGATGGCCCGTACTCAAAGATGGATCAAGAGGAGTTGTCTCTCCAAGTGCCCACTGGACCTAGCACCAGAGGTTAGAGGCTTGTTGGAGCCTTGATNAAGAGCTTAGAGGCTTGTTGGAGCCTTGATGCACGGATGGAGAAGCTTAGAGAGCCACCACCAACACTTAAAGCTTGAAGATGAACCAAATCCCATACATTGTGTCCAAGTGACATCTTCGGTTCATCTAGGGTTGAACACTCTTTTTCCTATGGTGGGCTTTATCCCAAATAGTTTTCCCACTGAAAGTTTTGATGAGGCCCCTTATCTCTCATAACCCTATGATGACCCAACAAGGAAGCTTGATAAATAAAATCATCCGAGACTTAATCTGAGAGATATGATTGTTGCCTCTTTGTCCTTTGCTTCCTTCCTTTCTATCTTAAACTCATTGTTTCATACCCACTTGTTTAGGTTTTTTGCTTCCTTTCATTTCAAGTTAGAGTATTAAAACTTCTAGTAAGCCAAACTTGGTTCCTTAGCTATCTTTTTAATGAAAACCGAGAATTCTCTCAAGGTAGCTCTTTTTTTCTAAGTCTGTAGTATCTTAGCAAGAAAAACTTAGGTGATTCATATCCTAGGTTCTTCAAGGTGTATCCAAGGCTTTCATCACGGCCTTGGTGGTCATTTTCGTTCCATCCTCTCATTTTCCAACGGCAAAGTTCCTTCATAGCCCATTGCCCGTACCGCCGCATGCACGTTCCACCGCCGGATTCGTACAATCTTCAACTCGCTCGACCATTTCTCATATTTTCTCGTCCAACCTTCGTCCCTTAGCCTTCCTTTCCCCCATCAAGAGCCTGCAACTCCACAAGTCCATAGCTTCACATCTCTTAGGAGTTTCCAGTTTCAGGCCGCGACCACAAGGCAACCTGCCGACCACTCTCTTCAAGTTTTAGTTTGATCATCCAAGGGGGACCGTGTCACATGGTGTCTTGCATAGTTAGATCCATTACAAAGAAAGAGTATTCCTTGTACCTCATATTTGGTACACATCTCTTGTAAAGATTCTCAATAATCTCTTGTATAGGAATGGGTCATTCCAGAAGTAATGTCGCACATCTCTAAGGAACTCCTTTTCATCATAACCGACAAAGTCTACAGCTTCACATCTCCTAGGAGTTTCCAGTTTCAGGCCGCGACCACAAGGCATCCGGCCGGCTAGTCTCTTCAAGTTTTGGTTCGATCGTCCATGGGGGACTGTGTCACATGGTGTCTTGCATAGTTTGATCCAGTAAAATGAAAGAGTATTCCTTGTACCTCATGTTTGGTACACATCTCCTGTAAAGATTGTCAGTACATCTCTTGTACAAGAACGGGTCATCCTAGAAGTAGTGTCACACATCTCTAAAGAACTCATTTTTGTCATAACCGACAAAGTTTTGTGGTTTGACATCTACACTACAATAGTTCACAAAATCAACAAACCAAGATGTATAAGAATTTAGGTGTACCTCATATTGCAGACGTTTCTGATGCGCAAAGAAAACATACACACTTTCCATAGGAAAATTGTCGTCTAGAGGTGTCTCTGAAGCAACCTGAGCCTAGATAAATGGTCTACGACTCCATTTTTGATCCATTTCTTGTCTCTGATCTCTAAATCAAATTCTTGCAGCAAAAGCACACAATGAAACAGTCTTGCCTTGACGTCTTTCTTCGTCATAAGGTAGTAAAGTGTTGCATGATGTGTAGCACTATCACTTTAGAATCAACCAGGTAAGACCTGAACTTCTCAAAAGCAAAAACCACTGCAAACAATTGCTTTTCGGTTATACCATTGTTGGTCTACGCTTCATCTAGAGTTCTTCTTGCATAATAGATGACTTGCAGTTTCTTGTCCTTCTTTGTTTCAAAGAATTGCACCTACCGCATAATTGCTGGCATCACACATTACCTCGAAAGGTAATTCCCAATCTCGCGGTTGCATTATTTGGGTGCTGACCAAAACCTCCTTGAGTTTCGTGAAAGCCTCCATGCAGGAGATATCACAGTTAAACTTGCTTTCCTTGCATAAAAGTTGTGTTATCGGCTTCACGAAAAGGGAGAAGGCTTTAATGAATCTCTTCTAGAAACCTGCATGACCAAGAAAGCTCCTAATATCTTTTATCGATCTCGGACATTGTAGGTTCATCATTACTTTAATCTCCGCTTTGTCGACTTTGATGTCGAGTTCTGAAATCTTATTCCCAAGAAAAATTCCATCGCAAACCATGAAGTGACACTTTTTGCAGTTTAGAAACATATGCTATTCCTCATAGTGTTTTATAACCCTACACAAGTTAGGTAGACGATCCTGAAAAGAAGAACCATAGACTTATAAATCATCCATAAACACTTCCATGATATCCTCAATCAAATAAGTTAATATTGACATCATGCATCGCTAAAAGGTGGTCAGTGTGTTGCACAACCCAATGGACATTTCGCCTGTAAGCATAAGTTCCATAGGGGGAGGTAAAGTGGTATTCTCTTTATGTTATGAGTGTATAGGAATCTGGAAAAATCTTCAATATCCATCAAGAAAACAATAGTAACGATTGTTAGCAAGCCTCTCTAGATCCGATCAATGAAAGAGAGAGGGAAGTGATCTTTTCGGGTCGCTGTGTTCAGCTTCCTGTAATCGATACACATTTGATGTCCTGTGATGGTTCTTGTCGAAATCATCTCATCCATCTCATTTTTATGACAGCCAAGCCTCCTTTTTGGGAACACAATGAACCGGGTTGATCCATGTGCTATCTAAGATAGTATATATGACACATGCAGACAACAATTTAAGAAATTTCTTCACCATGTTTGTGAGCTTGGGGTTTCGTCGGCATTGGTGCTCGACATTGGGTTTGACATCATCCAACATGTGGATCATATGCATGCACAAGTCTGGCGAGATCCCTGTAATATCATGTAACGAATACCCATTCACTTTCTTGTACTTTCTCAACATTTTTTAGATCATAATTAAAGATACCATGATAAGTCATATTAAAGCCCAATAATGTGTAACTTAGCCCAGTTGGCAGAGCTTTTAATTCTTATTTGGACGCCTTTTCAGGATCCCAATCAGACCTCAAGTATGGCGTTGCATCCATTGCCTGAGTCATTTTGGTGATTTGTTATTCATATACCTTTGTTCATCATTCGTGTTGATCAAAGCTACTTCCGTGAGGTCGCTCGCCTGTAATTCCTCAATAAATTCCTACAGCACCTCATCAACAGTGTCTACCCTGATCACATATCTCGGGCTTCTTTGTCATCCTTTCAAAATGAAAGGGTACAACCATATCACCACATTATATTTGATACTTCCCTTTTGCACATCTATGATTGCGCCTGCAAAGGTTAGGAATGGTCTTCCCAGGATGATATGATTTTTGGGTTACTGTTCCAACTACAAAATAGAGAACTCTCTCAAAAATCGAGCAACACTCCTCTGTCAGCATCATCACTCCAAATTCTAAACTGACTTTTTCGGTCAGTATCTCTTTCGTGTACTTCTTCAATGAAGGGCCATCTTGATTGCCTCAATGAAAGGCAAGCACACCTGCAATTCTTTGATCACTGGCTTACGTTTCTCATACTGCTTCTGCTTTGTCTGCTTCTGTGGTATTGTTGGGTATGGAACCTTTTGGACATAAGCAAGAGGCACACGAGGTTTATCACACTACAAAAAATATGTCTTTTCTTAGCAGTCGTTAAACGCTATTCACGAATATCATGACGTTTCCTTAAACGCTCTGACAGTGCCTGTCATAGTAGGTATGACACTTTAGATAGTGGATATTACGTCTGCTATAATTAACTTATTTACGATACCGTTTTTCGTGGTAGTGATTGGTTATTTTTGTAATAGCGTCTTATAATTGTTATTAAAATGTATTAATAATAGCTTTGGGTTTCTATTATAACTAGATTACACCTATAACAGTTTGATTTTGTTTCTGTAATTATAATTTATTTTTTGTAATATTTATAATAATAAAAAATTAACTCGTTATATAAAAATCTTAAAACATTTTCATGTTTACTAAAGAGTAACATTTCCATAATCTAAAATACAAATTATAACCCCATTCTTGAATTCATCCTCCAACAACTTCTTCAATTCCTTTCTTAATATACTCGCTGAAGTGAGTTTGGAACTTCTCTGACTCATATTCTGTCAAGAGCTTCGTGTAGTTTGAGACATGACCACCATACATAGTACATCTCATGTGGATCTCAGCATCGAGTTGCTTATTTTCTTTATTGAAACCTGCAAATCTCTTGTCGTTGTGTGGGATATCAAGTCCTCCATCCAAAGCTCCCTATGTGGGATAAAACAACACAATACATAGTAATAATAAAACCAGCATAGTAACAGATTAAACAATACAAATTGGTCTAACACTTAGTCCATAGTGAAGACTTATCAAAATAATCAAACATACATATTGGAAAATAGAAAGCACATGAATGACGCAATACCTGCAGCATAGTTTGTAAGTCCAGTTCATGAGCATAAGCAGAAGCCTTAACAATGTCCCCAACAATGCTTGCAGACACGATTTGTGCAAGTATGTCTTTGTTGGTAAATCTGACAACAAAATGGTACTTAGGTGTGTTGTATTTGTTCTTGTCTTGGTTGATAAGATGGATCCTTCCCCTGTAATTGGTCTTGTCATCTACAAAAAAAAGAAATACATTTTCAAGAAAAATTTAATACCTAAGTAGTCAATATCAGCAAGAATTTTTCTAAAGAATCTATACCTCTTCTTCTCCTGAACTAAACAACACAAATCATCCTAATTTATTAGCCATTCATAAAACCTCAATGCGAGATTTGCAAAATAGAAACTAAAATCCTAAGATCCAAAGAAAACATAACAGAGAAGAAAAGAAGCTAACGTATTGCTTGAAAGTTTACAAGAATTGCATGAGGCTCTCAACCAGAGGCGGAAGATTATAGAGACCCGCATGGCAATAGTAAAGCTTAATCTCTCGAAGAAGAGTAACTAACCATAAGAAAATAATAGGCCCTCAAGATAAATCTCCCCTTTTCTATATGATTCACAATCTGAGTAAACAAGTTCAATCAGACTCTACTACAGAACGATGAAGAACACGAGCACATCAATATATGGTCTATCATATGCTTCTTCTCTCTTCTCTCAGAGTAGGAGAAGGCTCGCTAGTGTAGGGAGGAGAAGACTCGCCGTTAACTGGAGAAGGACGAGACAGAGACAGACAGGGCCTTCGTCGTCGCCTCACCGTGCCGGAGATTTTCGCGTTTCAGAGGATTCACCGGAGAAAGGAAAGAGACAAAGAGAAAGAAGAGAACAAAAGAATGTCAAGTGTTTTGGTCCTTTGAACGTGAGCTAGGGAGAAAAAAGTGGAACTATTCTCATCAGTTAGATTCATTTTAATCAATAGTCAAGAATAAATTATAGATTTGCCAATCAAAAGTAAAATAGGCAAAATTATAATTGTTATAGTATATTGAAAAAAAGATTTGTTATCAAGTATATTATAATTAATGTAGCCAATTACAAATGGAAAATGTAATTTATTTTTAATATATTGTTCAGTTTTAAATTTATTATATGAATATTTATTCGTTTTTTAGTTTAAAGTTTACTTATGATTTAGGGTTTAGAATCTATGATTTAGACTTATAAGTATTGAATTTTGATTTAAGTGTTAGAATTTATAGTATATGATTTATGATTTAATGTTTTGAGCTTTGAGTTTATTAATGAATGTTTACAATTATCATTTAGAGTTTTAGAATTTAAAGTTTCGAGTTTAGAGTTAATGATTAGAGTTTTAGAGTTTAGGGTTTGAAATACATGATTTAGAGTTTTAAGTTTTCAGTTTTGAGTTTAGAGTTTGGAATTTTTTATTTGTAGTTTAGAGTTATGAGTTTATGATTTAGGGTTTAGAATATAATGCTTAGAGTTTTAGAGTTTGAAGTTTTGTGTTTATTAGAATTAAGGATTAGAGATTAAAAATGTTGAGTTTAGGTTTTAGGGTTTGAGAAGATTGATATTAGATAGCGTGATAAAATCCAAACTTATGAATTCGATTTTATTTTTGAAATGTATTTTTTTGGTTAGTTTCATTTTCTATTATAATTTGCATTTTTGTTTTGTTCTCAAACACCAATTTTGTGTTTCAACCCCTTAAAAATCAAACCCTAAACCCCATATAACAACTAAAACAAGAGTGAATTGGAAAATTTTAAATTTTAAAGTTAAGGGTTAGGATTTTAGATTTTGAATTTAGGGTTTAAGGTATGGTTTTCAGGGTTGCTTTTTTATTTATTAATAATTGCAATTTTTAATTTATTTTGATCTAGATATTTATTTATTCTTTATTCTTTGTTAATAGTTTTAATTTTTAATTTAATCTAAATCTTTATTTGTTTCGTTAATAATTTCAATTTCTAATTTATTTTGATCTATATATTTAATTATTCATTGAATTTTGAATTTTGAGTTTAGAATTAAGGGTTAGAGTATTAGAGTTTCATGTTTAGGTTTATGGTTGATATATACATAGTTTTTGAAAATAGTATATAATTAGGGTTTAGGGATTATAAGTTCACATAGAATTTATTTTATAAAAGCTATTTAAATATTTGTACCCTTTCGTGGTTTAGGGTTTAGAGTTACTTCACTTAGAATTTATATAGAGTTACTTTACTTAGATTTTTTTTATAAAGTTTAGAGTTTTTAGTTAAATGTTAAGTTTTATATATTTACATATTTAATTTAACAAATTAATATGTTTTTAAGATTTTTATATTAGATAGTGTGATATAAACGTTATCGTATCGTTATATTTCATAGGACGAGAATTTATTCCGCCAAACCAATGGTTAGGCGTCGATACTTAGCAAATTTAAGCGGCCAAACTAAAAATAACATTTTAAAAATCTAAACGCTATTAAAAAATCAGTGTCCATCTAAAATAATAGTGACGCAAAAAACGCTATCTTGAGACGCTGTCAATAATCATATTTCTTGTAGTGTCATGCTCGTAGACAAGAGTTTGATCGAACTTTGTTCTAGTTTGATCGGACCGGATTGGTTAGGTGGACGCTGTGTGGAAGTTTGATCGTTCGAAATTGGGGTTCGGTCAAACTAGTTTTCCTGATTCTCCTATGACTAGTTGGTACGATTAATCTAGGAGTTGGATTGATGAGACTGGAGAGGGGTTTGATTGCACTCTTCTGGTTCGATCAAACTCTCGAGTCCCGGGAAAATTGTGTGATCAATCTAATCCGTGGATCGATTGATCCTCGGAGTGGGATTCTCCAAAGACCCGAATAACTCATCCTATCTTTTTGTGGAAGGTTCGAATCGATCGGTTACAGTGTTCATTCTATCCTTGTTGGTTGGCTTAGCTAAGCGACTCTCCCACTTCTAAGGGTAATCACATGCATGAATTTCCTGATTTCTTCTATAGCATCTGAAACTTGTGACCTGTGAAATGCTTCAATGATGTCTGCGATCAGGATCTTTAGGAATGTGATATGAGTCCACATAGAGCTGACTTCGCTTTAAAACTTCTCTGAGATAGTCTGGATGTTATCATGAAGATGATTCTCGCCTACTAGAAGTTGCCCAAGCATCTTCATGAGCTCATTATGTTGAGAATCTGATGATTCGAGGTGTCTCTCCTCATCGATTCTCGTAAACCAAGGTTTATGGTTTATGCAATACGGATTCAAACAGATGTTATAAAGTCCCCATTGCTCCAAAGTTTTCCTGAACATGATTTGGAAGTACCTAAAACAGTAGAAAACAAAAACGAAAATTAAAACAAAATAGAAACAAAAAGAAGTCTTAGGAAAAAATTCAGCCTTTGACTCTTGGGCTAGCAGATTTAGTCCCTGGCAACGACGCTAAAACTTTGATGTCACTCAGGTTCTACCTTAGAAAACTAAATATGCAAGTGCGTAGACAATCGCTATAGTACTCAGGGATCAAATCCACAAAGACAAAACTGCTAACACGAAGAGATAAGAGGACATAGTAATGGCTAAGATGAAAGTAAAAGATGATTGTGGTTGGTAACAAGCAATTATGAGAGCAAGTGAAAACAATACACAATAGGTAAGCAAGATTAATATAAGATAAGCGAGCAATAAAACCTACAAAATTCTAAAGGTGGCGTTCGAGAACTACTTTGATTTTTGGTTAAGAAAAGAATCTCAGATCTATTGGACTATTTCGATCTCTGAAAATAGACTAACCCAACATGTGGGGTCTAATCTACGCCTAGACGAACTCGTCAAACACCTAGCAATGTGTCACTCAACACTAGAATAATAGTTATTGCTAAAAGAGATTTACTCTAAATTCCGTAAACTTTATCTCTGGAAATAGACTAACCCAATCTCGTCGGGGAAACCTACGCCTAGTCTAGCTCGTCAAACACCTAACATTGTTTCACTCAATGTCAGACTAATAGTTGCTAAATAACTTGGAATGTTGTGCCCTAGTTATTGATTTGGATGATCTAATTTATTGCTTGTCAAGCTTAAATCATCCTAAACCTATATCTAATTTTTCAGAATACACCTACGTTACAAACCTAGAACTAGTAAATGATCCTACTTACTTCCATTTCTCTAAACCTAATAAAGCATGAACCTTAATTTCCGTTTTGTGTAAATGATCTTATCTATTAAACTACTCATACATAACTTTGACAATGAAAGAAAGCATGGATGAAAACATAAATACAAAAGTTTAATAGAATAAATCAATAGGGTTCAAGATATAAAATTGTCAGATCAGATCTATCTCTCAAGAAAATCAAATATAAAACCTAGATTGCAAAATAAAAAGTAAAACAAAAACTAAGTAAAAAGTGTGTCTTTAAAAATTGGATGCCTTGGTGCTTTTATAGTGCCTTGGGGACGTCTGTAGGTCTTCTAGTGGGCTTGAGATTCAAAATGCAGAAAAAGGTAATTTCCCGTTTCTAGTTCGATCGAACCTGCCAGGTCTTCGTCACCGTATCGCGGATTTTGCGCGTCGATTCGAACAATATTGGTTTTAAATTGGTTCAATCGAACTAGGCCTCACTTCTTCAGTGGATCTCATATTTTGCAGATTGCACCCAACAGTGTTCTTCGGAGTAGAGGTTCGATCAGAGTAAAGATTCGACGGATCCGAATTTCTTTGAATCTTCTTGTAATTGGGTCAAAAGCTTCATTTCTTCAAATGTCTACTACAGACCAGTAAAATCCCAAAAGAAGACAAAAAGACCCCACAAGCATGTTAATAACTTGTTAAAAGGTTTATAAATATGCCAAAAGGAAAATTATAAACCCCAAAATCAGGACATATCGGAATCCTATAAAATAAACATCCATCAAAAAATTTATGTCGAGTGATACAAATCCAAACATGGAATTTCCTCATTTTTGACCTCTATAAAAGAAACTAACATACATGCTACTAGATTGGACCTAGATGCATTTATGCGTGTCCCTCACTACAACAAGTTCCTCAAAGATTCAATCAAAAAGAAACTCAAGGATCTCGATGGAATGGTTATCCTCATCAAAGAATGCAATGCGATCATCCATTTTAATCTTGAAGATCTAGGGAGTTTTACTATCCCTTGTTCCTTACGGCCATTTAAATTCGATAGATGTCTATGTGATTTAGGAGCTAGTGTCATGCCATATTCTATTGCAAGGAAACTGAGATTTACTGTGTTTAAACCTTACATGATCTCTATTGTGCTAGCAGACAGATCTGTGAATATCTCGTTTCAAATTCTAGAGGACTTACTATTTAGACTTGGACAAACAGAGATCCCAACAGATTTCATAATCCTAGAGATAGAAGAACCAAAAGATCCCCTCATTTTTGGCGATCGTTTTTAGCCACAACTGGAGCAATCATAGATGTCAAGAAAGGAAAAATCGACCTCGACGTATGCAAGGACCAGATTCAACAATACGACATGAGGAAAGTAATGAAAAAGCCTTCCATAATCGGTAAATCTTTAGCATCGATGTCATAAATGATCTAACAGATGAATACATAGAGGATTTCGCTCAAGAAGACGTCTTGCAAATGGCTCTCAATGGCGGAAGGAGTGAAGACGAAGTTTTTGGGATACAGGTTGGCAACATGCAAAGGAGACTCGACTCCTACAAGACTTTGGTTGAGAATATTGGGCTTGAAGAGATTGGTACACTTGTCTTGGAAGATAAGAACAACACCACCTTGGAAAATTAAGTGTTCAGGATGACTGGAGTGAGCTAAAAGCACCTAAACTCGAACTTTTCCAAGGGGCTCATGTATGTTTTCTTAGGAAGAAACTCTACTTACCCGGTAATTGTTAATGACAAATTGACTAATCGTGAAATCGACTGCCTGGTTAGTGAGTTAAGATGTTTTAGGAAAGCTATTGGTTATTCTTTATATGATATTAAGGGAATTTCTCCATCTTTATGCATGCATCGAATTAATTTAGCAAATGAATCTATGTCCTCTATTGAACATCAAAGAAGATTAAATCCCAATCTAAAAGAGGTAGTGAAAAAAGAAATCTTGAAACTTTTAGATGCCGGAATTATATACCCTATCTCTGACAGCAATTAGATCTCTTATGTACATGTTGTTCCAAAGAAAGGTGGGATCACAGTCATTAAGAATGATAATGACGAGTTGATTCTCACCAGAACTATAATTGGGCACGAGATGTGTATCGATTATAGAAAGGTAAATGTTGCAACCAAAAAAGACAATTTATCTCTCCCTTTCATCGACCAAATGTTAGAAAGATGATCAAACTGACCTGTTTTACTACTTCTTGGATGGGTATTTTGGATTTTTCTTAATCCCCATTCACCCAAATGACCAAGAAATAACTACCTTCACATGCCCTTATGGTATATTTGCATATCGAATGATGCCTTTTGGGTTATGTAACACACCCGCTACTTTTTAAAGATGCATGATGTCTATTTTCTCTGACTTGATTAAAAATGTGGCAGAAGTCTTCAAGGATGATCTCTCTGTTCATGGTTCCTCTTTTGTTTTGTGTTTGTGTAATATTTACAAGGTACTCAAGCGTTGTGAGGAAACCCATCTGGTTTTGAATTGGGAGAAACGTCACTTCATGGTCAGGGATGGAATAAATTTAGGCCACAAAATATATGAATGGTAGCAGTGGACTATGTGTCTAAAGGGGTCAAAGTTATGGCAAGCCCCACAAATGTCGCCAAGGTCGTTCTCAAGATGTTCAAGAGTGTGATTTTTTCCTAGGTTTGGAACTCCAAAGGTAGTGATCAGTGATGGTGGATCACACTTCATAAACAAGGTGTTTGAGAGCTTATTGAAGAAGCATGGTGTCAAGCACAAGGTAGCGACGTCATACCATCCTTAGACAAGTGGTCAAGTTGATGTCTCTAACCGGCAAATCAAGACCATACTTGAGAAAATAATAGGTGTGAGTAGAAAGGACTAGTCCTCTAAGTTAGATGATATTTTGTGGGCCTATATGACAACTTTTAAGAATCCTCTTGGTAACACACCTTTTAACATGCTACATGGAAAAGCATGCTATCTACTAGTGGAACTTGAGTAGAAGGCATTATGGGCAGTAAAGCTTTTGAATTTTAATGTACAATCTGCTAAGGAAATACGAGAAATGCAACTAGAGGAATTGGATGAAATACGTCTTGAAACTTATGACAATGCAAGGATCTACAAGAAACACACCAATGCCTTTCATGATAAGAAAATTCAGGATAAGGAATTCAAAGAAGGTGACTAGTTTCCTATTCAACTATAGACTGAAGCTCTTCCCTGTAAAGCTCAAATCATGTTGGTCAGGTCCATTCACAATTAACAAAGCTTCACCCTATGGAGCAATGGTTCTTTAGGACAAGGAGGGCGAAGAGTTTGTAGTAAATGTTCAGTGACTCAAGCCATACATGGCAAGTGATAGCATAGAAAAGAGAGACACCTTCTCTATTTTAGACACACCTAAGACTCAATGAGAAAAGAACATCAAGCTTTGAGATGTTAAACAAGCTCACATGGGAGGAATTCCCATGGTATCCTTTTAAATTTATGTTTTGTTCTAATCTTTATATTCTTATTGCTTTGGTAATGATGATTGGGATTGCTTCATAATAAAACGCTAGTTCAGGTGACAGACGATGAGGCTAATTGCTCAAGGTCCCTTTAATCTCATAACCTATATAGGTATTGTTGTGTAGCGTTTTTGATCGTTTTCAACATTCATTTTCATTCATTTTGCATTAGTGTAGGTTGCATTTAGAGTCTATTAGGTTGCATTTGCATTGCATAATCATATTTCAGATGTGGAACTGAGCTTAGGACGAAAAGCGAATCATAGGGAACGTTTTGGAGCGTTTCGGAGCAAAAAGAGATAAGTCATCTTCCTGGAACCAGTACCGGTTGGACTATACTGGTCAGACTGACCTGTGGACACATAAGATCGTTGCCGTAGCACTCAATATCGGTCTCCTTCACCGGTACCTTGACCGGGATGTTGCCCCGCAATGGACTGTAACTTCTATACCGGTCAGGACCTCACCAGTACCCTGATCGGGGATCATTGTAACACCCGCGTCCCACAGTCCTTACAGGATGACACATTAGATCTTTGCCGTAACACTCAATACCGGTCTCCTTCACAAGTACCTTGACCGGGGATGTTATCTCGCAATGGATAGTAACTTCTATACCGGCCAGGACCTCACCAGTACCCTGACCGGGGATCATTGTAACACCTGCATCCCACAGTCCTTACCGGACTGGTAATGGTTCGGACGGAGGGAAGAACCAGTAAGCTAAATGGTCAAGGAAATTAAGCTTGGTGCAAGACTAAGGCAGTTTTGGGTGAATCTGCTAAGACTAGGAAGCGAACCAGACAATCGGGAGTGTTCAGGATGGATCAGACCGACTGACTAGTCGAGTCAAACAGTCTAGATGGATTAGACTGACTAATCAGACTAGACTGGTCGGGACGGACTATACGGACTAGACTAACTTGTCGGGTTGGACTGTACAGGTCATACTGATTGGTCGGGTCGGGTCAGACTGACTGCATGGGTCAGATGGGTTGATCCATTAGACTGGTGGTCTGGAAAAACCTGAACAACTCGTGGACCAAGTCTGAGCAGCTTGTGTACCAGGTGGTTTGTCCGATCTGCTTGTCATGTGTTGTTCGGTCAACCCTTGTTCGCTTTGTGTGTTCAAGAGCTTGATTGGGTTAGCGTGATGTTGCGTGAATCCGGTCAAGGGTAGGATACTTTGCGAGTCCGTTGACTTGACCAGAGAGGCCTTATGGTTGCTTGATCCCTTTATAGAGCTTTGTGCATTCTTGATCCTGGATAGGGTGTTCTGGGTCTTCGTGGATAACGACTTACGACAATCCAATTCAGACTAATGGGGTTCTGGTCGAACTAGGTGGGTCTTGAAGTTGTATGTGCCCCTTTTGGGCAAGACCGAGAGTGGTACGGTTAGGATTAGTTCTTTGTAGACTGTGTTTACACGCGTATGGACTGTTACGCCAAACTTTCGGGTTTGAGGCACTCGAGCTTGACACTGAACTGATGGCCTGAATCACTAAATGGAAGTTTGTGGTTCAGACGTTCTGAACAGTCGTGTGACTAAAGGCCGTATAGTTTAAGATAGGCGGATAGATGTACTCACTAGGCGAATTCGTTTCGCTGAATATCTTCCTTTATGGATGTAGGATGCGAGGAGTCAAGCGGGGAGTGGAAGGATGATGGATTGGATAAACAAGGACCAAAACTGAAATTTGTGGCTGATTCGGTTGTTCCGAACATCTAGGCGGGATTTTGGAAAATCGGGTTAGAGTTTCACAAGTTGGTATCAAAGCGCGGTCGGTTCTGAGTGGGTTTGTGGGTATCCATCCTTCTGATTGCTTGATGACCTCGCAGTAAGTGGTGGTTAGTATCAGATTAACTAAGAACCCAGTTCAGGGATGTTCTGGGTCAGGACCAGTTCATCGGGAAGTAGAAATCAGTGGAAGTCAAGAAGAAGATCCGACGACGGATAGATTCCTAAGTGGGGGAGACTTATAACACCCGCGTTATGCAGTCATTGCCGGACTGGTAACGGTTTGGACTGACGGAAGAATCAGTAAGCCAGATGGCCAGAGAAATTAAGCTTGGTGTAGGACTAAGGCAGTTTTGGGTGAATTTGCTAAGACCAGGAAGTGAACCAGACAATCTGGAGTGTTTGGGATGGATCAGACCGACTGACTAGCCGAGTCAAACAGTCTAGATGGATTAAACTGACTGATCAGACCAGACTGGTCGGGACGGACTGTACGGACTAGACTGACTTGTCGGGTTGGACTATACAAATCATACTGACTAGTCGGTCATATCAGACTGACTAGATGGGTCGGATGGGTTGATCCATTAAACTGGTGGTCTAGATAAAGCTGAACAACTCGTGGACCAAGGCTGAACAACTCGTGGACTAGGTGAAGCAATGCGTGGACCAGGTTGAACAGCACGTGGNAGATGGGTTGATCCATTAAACTGGTGGTCTAGATAAAGCTGAACAACTCGTGGACTAGGTGAAGCAATGCGTGGACCAGGTTGAACAGCACGTGGACCAGGTGAAGCAACGCGTGGACTTGGTAGAGCAAAGTATGGAACAAGTGGAGCAAAACGCGGACAAATGGAAGTAGGAGTCGAACTGAGACGACTAAAGGAACATGTGAGTATGTTTGTCCGATCTACTTGTCCTATGTTGTTTGGTCAAGCCTTGTTCGCTTTGTGGGTTCAATATCTTGACTGGGTAAGCGTGATGTTGCGTGAATCCAGTCAAGGATATGATACTTTGTGAGTCTGTGACTTGACCAGAGAGGCCTTACGGCTGCTTGATCCCTTTATAGGGCTTTGTGCCTTCCTTATCCCGGATAGGGTGTTTTGGGCCTTCGTGGCTATCGGCTGACGGCGATCCGGTTTGGACTGAAGGTGTTCCAGTCGAACTGGGTGGGTCCTGAAGTTGTTTGGGCCCCTTTTGGGCAAGACCGAGAGTGATCCGGTCATGATTAGTTCTTTGTGGACTGTGTCTAAACTAGTTTGGAAGGCCGAACTTTTGGGTTCGAGGCACTCATGTTTGAGACTGAACTGATGGCCTGAATCACTAAACGGAAGTTCGTGGTTCGGACGTTCTGAGCATTTGTGTGACTAAAGGCCAGATAGTTTAAGATAGACGGATAGATGTATTCACTAGGCGGATTGGTTTCGCTGAATCTCTTCCTTTGTGGTTGTAGGATGTGAGGAGTCGGCGAGGAGCGGAAGGATGATGGATTGGATAAGCAAGGACTGGTACTGAAATCAGTGGCGGATCTGGTTATTCCGAACATCCAGGTAAGGGTTTGATAAGATGGTATTTTGTGGGTCGGTTTGGTTGCTTATCAATTTATTATGGGTAAGATGAGTGATAGAAATTTGGAACCAACTCGGGGGAAATTAACTCACGAGCTTTATGATGGATTTTACTAAGTCTAGGTAAACTAAAGGGATTTGTTCTGTCACTAACAACTCCTAAGCAGTAAACTAATAGAAAACCAAAATTCCGAAATGGGGGAAACTCATGGATTAGGGAAATCGATATTGGTAGAAGTTTTCATGCTATATTGGTTCACTAAACTCCCTTGGGCTTATCCTATGTTTAAGAATTTCGAATATAGACTAACTCACTCTCGTGATGAAAGCCTCTTTCATAACATGCTATTACACAAATCTTTTTGCAATAAAACATGACTAGAAAGCACTAAGCACAATTCCATACAAACATTAGCCAATAACTTAAACAATCTCTTGGAAAGAATTGACTAACAAGCTATTCACTTGTTCGGGAATTTTATCAAACACCTTTCGGGCGATAAATCTCCTAAGATCTTGACTAAGTTAGCTACTCCTATTCTATCATTAAGTTCATGAATAGATTGAGAATACTTATTCAAATATAGATATGAACCATTTCTAGCAATCAACTCTACCAATCTAACCCATAAATCATAAGTTATAGTGATTACTCACAATTCATGCATAAAAAACTTAGAGAGTTTTTATGCATGATTTGTGAGAGGGGTTGAGATTATAAAAATAAGAATCAAACAAAATAATAAGGACAATAAAATGGAAAAAGAATGGCAATAATAAAAGTACCAAAGAAATCTCTCACAAATGAGATCTAAAACTTCAAAACCTAAGAAAAATAAGACTAAAAACGTTATTAGGGTTTTTGGGATTGGATCTTTATATAGGAGATCAAAATTAAGGGCAGAAATGGAAACAAATTTGATGTTGGCGCGGCCTCCGCCGGTCAGTGCAGACCGGAAAACTTGATCGGCGCTCTCTGTCCGTCGTCCCTGGTTGAGTTCGGCCGGTCATTCATGACCGGCGGGCTTGACCGGCGTCCATTGTCCAGAGTGGTCTGGTAAACATCGCCGGTCATTGCATACCGCTGGGCCTGACTGGCAGTCTTCTACCAGATCATCCTGCTTGAGGTCCACCGGTCTGGCATGACCGGTGGTCTTGACCGGCGTGTCTGGTTTTCTCGGGACTTAGCCGTTTTTGCTCCGAAAATGCTCCATAATTGCTTAGTTTCTCTCATTCGCCTTCTCTGCACCTGAAATGATGAAAACATGCAAATTCAACCTAGACACTCTAAAATGCATCCTAAACTAGTGCAAAACGAATGAAAATCGAGTGTTAAAACCGGTAAAATTCACACTCATCAGGGTTTCACAATCATCTTCCGAGAATAGACATAAACTTATGCACCAGTGTACATAAGCTAAGTTATTGGTTTTTTAAACTTGCTAGTATATTGTTGCTTTCATATTATTGGAGTTTAAATTGAACCATTAATTAGCATGATCAAATGTTTCACTTGTTTTTCATGGCTTCTATTATTTCAAGCACGAGTTTGGTCACCTTAGACGAAACACCATTTGCCCAACTCGGTCGTCCTCATTTTAAGGATGATACCTTCTCACATAAAGCACCCCCGACCTAAACACTTGTGAGTCCTCGTTGTTCATTTTTAAGTGATTGATGATTTTGCAAAAATCTGAAAGTAAAGAGAGCGACAATTGAGAACATCTATCCGGGTGGCTTAGGTAAAATATGCATTGGAACGTAATTCAAAATGCTTGGGTATATCTAGGACTTGATTCATTCGGGTTATGGGTAGCCTAAGGTTGACGTTGTTATTGGAATGACTTGCTTGGATAAAGAAAGAGAAAGAAAAAAGGAAAGTTTGGGAAGAAAGTGAATAAGAAAGAAACCACCAAGGGAATGAAAATAAAAATGAAGAAAATATTTGCTAGACTCTTAGTGAAAAAAAACGAAGAATTAGAAAATTAAATAAAAGATAGAAAAGAAAGAAGGCTAGTGGTTAGAAGAAGAAACAATCAAATAAAAGATAGAAAAGAAAAGCTTTTGAGTAAGAAAAAAATAAAAAGAAAGAGAAGAAGAGTCTAGCTCATAAGAGAAGAAGAAAAAGATCCCTTAAGGTAGAAAATGATTGGTGAAGAGCTTAGAAGAATGATAGGATTGGGTAGACTTAGGTGCATTTGTTGGGGAAAGATTGATGTTCAATATTGTACGCCCCATTGCTATTTGTCTTTCTCAATTTTGCTAAAATCCCTTCACTCCACGAGAGAAATCATATTACAATCAACCTCATTGCCGAGTGGAACTTTCACTTTTGCATGGGGTCCACTTTCTACCTAACCAATAGAAACTTTTGGGCTTACATTTGATCATGTTTCACCCTTGTTGATTGAATGTAGGAAAGCAACAATGGATAGTTACTGGATCGCCAATGCTTGGTAATGATAGTGGATTGCGATATTGCTTGAATGATAAGACGAGTAGTTATGCTAAGTCGAAAATGCTCTCATCCTTAAGTTTTGGTTGTTAAGTTCTTATTTTCAAAACCTCGACCCCTTACTTAGAATTTGTTTTGCTTGAGGGCAAGCAAATAATAAGTTTGGAGGAGTTGATGTGTAACGTTTTTAGTATTTGTTATCATTCATTTTGCATTATTTTAGTTTGCATTTAGAATATATTAGGTTGTATTTGTATTGCATAATCATATTTCAGGTGTGGAGCCAAGATTAAGACGAAAATCGGATCATAGGGAACGTTTTTGAGCATTTTGGAGCAAAAAGAGACAAGTCATCTTCCTGGAACCAATACCGGTCAGATTGACCATTGGACACATGAGATCATCGATGTAGCACTCAGTACCGGTCTCCTTCACCGGTACCCTGACCGGGGATGTTGCCCCGCAATGGATAATAATTTCTATATCGGTTAGGACCTCACCGGTACCCTGACCGGGGATCATCCTCCGAGAATGGACATAAACTTATGCACTGGTGTCCTGAAGACTGATACCTAGACCGGTGTCCTTCACCCGATGAAGCACTAAAGATGGCACCAGTAAAGCCAAGAGATCGCATAGGTCGACTTGACTGGTACCAGCTCCCCCAGTAGAGACAAACCAAGTCATTTTCTCTTGTTTGATTTTTTGGAGACTATAAATAGGACCAAAAACCCTATTTTGGAGACAAGCTGAATATTATAGAACTCTCTCTATGATTTTCTTAATCTTTGAAGAATCTTGTAAGATCTTTGTTTTATATTTGCAATTTCATCTTTTATTTCTTCTACTCTCTTGATTTCATCATGATTAAGCATGAATCTCTCATGGGATTTTGTGTAGAAACCATGACTTCTGAGTAGTCATCTTGCTAAGTGAATGGGTTAGGTAGATTAGGGTTATTAAGTTATTGATTATGTTGTGTAGGGCTTAGATTATTAGTATCTTCACTTGATTGATGTGTTTAATACTAGATTAGACTTAACTAATCGAATCTAGAGCATAGACAATTCATTGCTTGGAAGGTGTTCGATGAAATGTTTGAATGAATCAATTAACTGCTAAATGAGGTCTGACCAAGGAATTTTCCTAGGGCTATTTAGTAGTTGCATGGACTAGAGTTAAATGTTTGTTAGTTATGTGATTAGACAATGGATTGTACAATTGCATGATTAAGAAATGGGCTTTTACCAAGGGATTGTATTAGCCTAATTTAGATAGCTCATAGACTAAGGATTATCATTGATTGATAGAAGTGAGTAGCATAAGCTTGTGCTTGATCACCCGAGTCAATAACCTATACATATTCACTTAGTTTCTCTTAATATTTCCTTAAACCGTTTTAGTTGACTTTTGTGATCTTTAGTTGACTTTTCTTAATTACTTGTTTTGCGTATGATTATGAATATGATTGTTTAGTGACAAAACATTCTCTATTATTCTCACCTAGACTTAGCTAATTCTCTCCATAGAAATAGTGCGCAATCACATTCCCGAAATTGGTTCGATAACCCCCTCAACCACTATACCACATTGTTGAATAGGTTTTACATACCGCTAAAATCTTATTTATCAATTGGCGATGTTGCCATATTGGTATTTGTGATTTCAATTAGTTCTTTGATTTCTCAAAGGACTATGTTTTTCTTTCCAAGTTACTAACTGTTCATTTCTCTACTCTCTTGTTCTCAGGTACATGAACACACGTTCCAAAGGATCGACCAATCTATTACCAACTCCTGAGAACATCAAGTCTATTGAAAGACAAAACTCAAGAGTTCTAATACAAGCCTAGAGATTGAACCAACATAACCTTCTTCACCCAAAAATGATAGAAGGACAACAACGAACCAATCCTCCTATAAGGATAATAGGAGAGACAAATGAACCAAGGGTTCAAGATGCTTGATCTGGTATTCAGGCACCGCCTGTAGAGGCCAACAACTTCGAAATCAAGACAAGTATGTTGGGCATGAGATTGGGCAACAAATTATATGGCTTACCTAAGGATAACCCCATTCCTCATTTGGACCACTTTGACAAGATATGTGGAACATTAAAGATTAATGGTGTCACTGAAGATGCCTACAAGCTCAGATTATTCCACTTCTCCTCGGCAGATGCTGCTCATGATTGGGAACAAGGTCTTGCTCACAATTCCATTCACACATGAGCCGATTGTAAGAAAGCTTTCCTCTCTGCATTTTCTCACATGCCCTGACAGCAGAGTTCAGGAGTGACATCTCAACATTCTCTCAAAAGAGCATGTAATCCTTTGTTGAGGCATGGGAACACTTCAAAAAGTATGCTCTTGACTGTCCACATCACAGGTTCACACCCGATAGTCGTCTAAGCACCTTTCGTAGAGGCCTACACAAAGAGTATCAAATGATGCTCCACACTGTTAGTGGAGGTAACATTCTCTTATTGACAAGCTTGCCCAAACTGATGCATCCCATGGAGGGGACTATGATCGTTCAGTTCCTTTCAATGATAGCTCCAAGGACCACAATTTCAAGGCTGAGTTGAAATCGCTTAATGAGAAGATTGACCGAATACTTCTTTCTCAACGGGCATCGGTTATTGTAGTGGGAATTGTTTAAGAAGATGGCTCAGAGGAATATCAAATGAGGAAGTTCAGTATATGGGTAACCAAGGGTTCCCAAGGAACTACTATAACTATAACCTGAACCCGATCTTATCTTACCGCAACACAAACGTTGTTAATCCTCAGGATCAAGTGTATCCTCCTCAGAAGCAACACTTTCCCAACAACAACAATCAACAAAGAGGCTCTTACCCAAACCAAGGCGCCCCGAGACCATCTTATCCGAACACTAGACCACCGAGATACTCTTCTCATCAGATTGTTCAAACATCTCAAGTCCCACCTCCTCAAGCTAACTTTGAGGATCAGACAATTCCAATGTTGAAGCAGTTGCTTGATGGTCAGTCTGGGCACGCCATTGACTTCGGTAATTTTAAGAAGGATATTCATTCCCAGGTAGATCACATTTACTCCGACATGAACTCTAACATCAATTCCTTATCATCCCACATCAAGACGTTGGATAATAAAGTGGCTCAAGTAGCCTCTTCTGCTAAGAGACAATCAGGAACATTTTCAGGAAAAGGTGTTTCCCCGTCCAATGAGTATGTTAATGTCATCTCCTCCATTGTTCTCATCGAGAACAATGAGACTATAAGTGGGGCTGACTGTTTCTAAGGTTACCGAAGAGTTTTACATCTATACTCCAACTTCCTTTTATAAGCCACCACATTGGGGAACAAAGAGAAAAGTTCATTGAGAGTTTAAAAGTTTTAGAAGACAACCTACCTAGGATTGCTGCAACTCTAGCTAACACGAGGGTTTACCAATCCACCAAGGATAAATCGTTGGAAAAGCTCAAGCAGCTTGATGAGCTTAAGAAGATCTTATTGCCAGAAATCTACACTTGATCCATCTAAGAAAGTGGATACATGGAGTTTTACTATTCCTTGCACCCTCAACTCCATCACTTTTGAAAATTGCTTATGTGATTTGGGTGCTAATGTGAGAGTGATGCCTTTATCAGTTGTTGAACGTCTTTGTTACATTTCTTTTACTCCTTGCAGGATGGACGTGATTCTTGCAGATAAGTCAGCTCGCAAACCGAGGGGGTGCTAGAGGACTTACCAATCAAGCTGTGGGGTATAGAAGTGTCAATCAACTTTGTTGTATTGAGAATGGAAAGGAAACACGAGGAGCAGTTGGTTTTTGGTAGGCCGTTTCTAGCTGCCACAGAAGCGGAGAAAAGCATGAAGAAAGGAGTGATTAGCCTGGATTTAGGGGCTAATGGTACTCAAATCTATGAAAAAAACCTTGTATGGGAAAGACAAGGAGATAGTGAAAGTTTTCATCCTCGGTGATGAGAAAGAAGAACCTAAAATAGAAAGAATTGGGGAATGGAAGAAACCCCGAAGGAAGTAAGAATACAAGACATAAAGTTGGATCTTGGGAGGTATCACATTCGCGTGAGTATCAATGAGTTTGAGTTTGAAGACATTTTGTGTGATTCTCGTTTGGTAGTAAACGCCATGACAAGAGATATGAGTGATCTTATAGGTTTTGTGATCTAAGACCCACCAATCTGGAATCTAACCGAGCTTGAAGGTTCGAAGCTATAACTAAAATGCATGCTCTTCAATGTGAGCATTAAGATTTATGACGGTGTTGTGCTCACAAACTTCCGTATCTTTAGCTCACCGGTGTATGAGCATAGGTTGATCATTTTGGGGCGACCATTCCTAAGTGATGCGGGAGCTGAGTTATAATTTCACTCTTGGAAGATGATACTCCACAGGATTGACAATTACACTGCATATTCAGCGGAAGATGAGCCTTATGATCAACCCGTTATGTCTCATAGAGAAGGAAAACAACCGCTCTTGGCCGAGGGAAGAAAGCCAACCCGTTGGGTAGATGAAGACAAGTTTCAGGAGCCTGATTGCAAAGTTCGGGAGAATAGAAGGCTATTTGAACGCCAAGTCATGGAACAAACCCAAAGCCACACCGACCTACTAATTCAAACCTGGAACTTAGAGAATCAAGTTAACATCGACCGACATGAACACGAAATCGAGATGGAAAAGTTTCGCGAAAGGATTCAGGAGCTTAAGTCCATGCAAATTTGCGCTAAGCACCAACGAAGTCAAGCTAGAGACTTAAAACAAGCTCACTTGGGAGGAAGTCCCATGTTATCCTTTTGTAAATATTCGTTTTAAGAACTTATTTCGTTTATCGCTTGTTTTGAACTTGAGAATATTTTTGGAGTTTTGCTTGGGAAGTTTGAATTCTTGCAGGTACTAGAGATATTCAGGCCGAGCAGCGGCCAAATTCCACCGATACTTAGGTCGGTGATGAGCAAGGATCGAATGGGAATAGGATTATAAGGATAAAAGTTGATTTAGGAATTTAGTGTGACTGCACCGGTCACTAGTACCGGTCATTACGCATCAGTATAGCTCCGACGGGTGAAAACTTGGGGCTTATACCGGTCAACATACCAGCCACATTCTGACCGGTNGAATGGGAATAGGATTATAAGGATAAAAGTTGATTTAGGAATTTAGTGTGACTGCACCGGTCACTAGTACCGGTCATTACGCATCAGTATAGCTTCGACGGGTGAAAACTTGGGGCTTATACCGGTCAACATACCAGCCACATTCTGACCGGTATTATACGCACAGGTCAATCTGGAGCAACCTCCCCGGGCAAGCATAGCAATCAGTTTCTAATCGATATTAACTCCAATGTGTAATTTAGAGGACTCCCCCCGGCACATGTACCAGTCAACCTGACCAATACCAGGTATCGAAATTGGGTTTTATTCGGGTTTTTCAGAGATTTTTCTAAATCTCTCTTTTCCCACTTCAACTCTATCACAATTTTAAGCTTTCACACCCTAAGAGATTTTCAATTTTCATCATATCTTCACCGATTTTCATCATTCAAAAACCAAAACTTAATCTTTTCTTCCTCCTAGTTTGATTTTGTATTCATTCCACCATTCGAATAGAGGATCATAATGGGTCGAGAAAGGGGGGGGGGGGGGCAAAAACAANGGTCACAACAAGATAAGGGAAAAAGAGTGGAATATCCAAGTGGTGTGCCAAGAAAGAAAAAAGGGGATTGGTCTAGCCGCTCAGAGCAAACCTTAACCGCAATGGATGTTGATGGAGAATAAGAGTTTGGAGTAGAGGAGAGACTTCGGCCAGAGAAACTATTGTAGAGAAGCCAGAAAGAAGAGCCTTCAGAAAGCACAAGCACGGGAAAAGAAGCCACCCACATCTCATCTTCTCAAGACCTTCATGGAGTTTGGTTTCGTTGGAACAATTTTCCTACATCCTCCCACACTGTAGTCCCTTGGTATTCTTGATGATGTTAAGTTGTTTATGGATGCTATGGGTATTGGGAGTCTATTGGGGTGGCGGCAAAACCTATGAGAGATTACATGTTGGTTTCTTGCGAGCTTGGAAGTCTACAAAACTCATGAGGGTAGTTCAGACAGACATGGGGCGGTTTTATGAGGTTCATGGATATAAACAAGAAGGTCTACACCGTCTCTTTTGCCAACATGGTTGAGATCTATGGGTTTTCTTTGGTGAGACAAGCTGGTTTTGAAGATGAACCTATTGACAACCAGCTCATAAACTCAAGACTTGGGCGAGGAGAGTTTAAAGGAGGAAAGACTAAGGCTACTACTATTAATCAACTCGTTGTCTGGTACATTCAGAAAGTCATGGCTCACTCATTCTTTGTCAGGCGCGAAACAGGGGAAATAAGATTCGACGAGATGTGTTTCATGAGGTTAAGAGTTGGCCCTATTCTTGGAGAGCACTTAGGCGAGTATGATTGTTTGAGGGGTTAGAGAGGAACCGACCCAGCATCGCCCAAATATTCTGCGCGGAGATGCTCAAGATACAAGAATGGTTGTGGTATATGACAGACAATACACCTCAGATTAGTTTCGGAGGATGGATCACACCGTTGCTCAATTATATGGGTGCTCCTCTCGATGAAGCGAGTTTCGGCCCGAGGTTTTTAGATTTGAGTTACCTGAGGAAGACTCACTATTTGTATGGGGAAGCTCGAGGTCACTTCATCTACCCTTTCATGACCAAGGATGGTGCCACTCGATACACTCTACTTCCCCAACGCCGGCTCATAGACCTAAGTGAGTCGAATAACATCGCCTTCCGCATATCTCCATCAGACTATTTTGTGCCCCAAGGGCGTGGGTCCACTCCTTCTTCTACTGCTCCATCTGGATCCTGATCTACCAGACATCTAGATCATGTCGAGGACTATGAGGAAGAACCTCCTAGTAACATTTATGGAAGTGCTCATTATTACACCGAGTTGTTAGCCATACTAGCAGAGCCGGGTTTGATGAGGAACTTAATTCTGGATAACCGAAGGAAAGGTCGTTGGATCAAATTCTTGGACATGTTTCTTAGATTGATGGTGCGTGAAGTAAAGAAAGACCGAAGCGAGACTAAGAAGGCGAAAGATGATTTGAAAAGGTTTAAAGATGTGGCGAAGAGGAAGTACCACATATATGAGGATGAGTTCATGAAGCTCACTGAGCTAATCATGAGGAGAAACNTCATGAAGCTCACTGAGCTAATCATGAGGAGAAACGCTCACTTAGGATGCACAGACGAGGGTGCCTCTAGCGGCATTGACTCGACATTAACATATGCTTTGAGGTCTACTAGCGCTGCAGAGACATCCCGAGAGACCGAAGACTTCCCGACCGAAGACGAGATGTGCTACAGGAGACTCATCGCCTCGCCATAAGATTCTGACAATGAATTCTCGGACTTTAACTCCGATGAGGACTATGATTTGAACACCCGCTTCATGTAGGTACTTCTCCAACACCTTTGTACATAAGCATGTTTTGTTTTCTTTATTTTCGGTTTTTTCTCCGGACTTAGATCACACAGAGACTGTGCGTTTTAAGTTTGGGGGAGGGACCACCTTCGTTCTAACGTTGTTTGCTAATTTTATTTGATCGAGTCCATTCTTTCATTGTTAATACTTATGTTTTTACAAAAAACCAAAACCAAAATTAAAAAACTTCCGAAAAACACCAAAATATGTGCTTTTATTCGGGTTTAACATCTAGTTTGCATTGCATTCAAATAAGGATTGAGTCTCATATAGGTTGCATTGCATGTTTTCAAGAAAGAACCAATACACCTTATTTCTCGATCATCAATTTTAGTTTAGTTGTCTCGAAAAGTCTTGAAATTCATAGCTTTAGACATTGTGCTTAAAAAGCTAAGTCACTTTTTTTAAACTTGCTAGTCTATTGTTGCCTTCATCTTATTGGAGTTTAAATTGAACCATTAATTAGCAAGATCAATTGTTTCACCTGTGCTTCATTGCTTCTATTGTTTCAAGGACGAGTTTGGGCACCTTAGACCGAAACACTCTTTTCCCAACTCGGTCGTCCTCATTTTAAGGATGATACCTTCTCACCCAAAGAACCTGATGAGTGTGAATTTTATCGGTTTTACCACTCGATTTTCACTCGTTTTGCATTAG
>OVAO01000148.1:0-28038 GCA_900406285.1 Biscutella auriculata
AAACAAATTCTTACAATATCCAAAGATTCAACAAGAGAGAAGATTCAAACTAGAGATCGAACAAAGAAGAAAAGTTATGGAGAAAATGGTTTTTGAAGGGTATTTATAGTCTCTCCCAAAAATCCCAAGAAACTCTACTATTCACTCTCGCTGACACACCTGATCCGGTTAGCCAGACCGGTCCGCGTCTATCTGGTCTTGACCGGTACGGATGATCGCGCTCGTGGACCAGTCAGTGGTTGATTGGTATGCAACCCAGTATGAGCCTCAGGTTTTGTAGATAGGACAAGGAGAAAGAAGACTTGGTCGAACCAACTTTTGCGGATAGCGTACCGGTCAGGATATCGGTGAAGACAGACCGGTACAAGTCGTGCGGATAGAGGCCCGACCAGGGTACCTGTGAAGGTGATCGGTATAGGCTTCTGAGATTTCCTTCTAAGGGAAACGGGTAAGATGCACTGGTGTGGCTACTCCGGTGCGAGAGATGCGAGAGGGAGACCGGTCTGGGTACCGGTCTACTAGACCGGTACGTGTCCTCGAGAAACAACATAAACTCTCCTCTTTTGCTCTAAAGTGCTCCAATTTGATCCGAACTCCGCTTAGGTTAGCTCCTACACCTGCAACATGAAAATGACATGCAATGCACCCTAATAGACTCTAAATACAACCTAAATTAGCGATAAACGAATGATAACTACTCCTAAAACCGGCTAAAAACGAGACATATTAGTGATCGTCTTGTTGGGTAGTAAGGTGTTGGAGAAACGACCACTGGACGTGAAGTGGTAGACAACTTTATCCTTAACATTTCTAACCAAATAGTGGATCTTCTGAAGGTAATGCAAATCCATAAACATCAGTCCCTTTGCTCTTCTCCCGACATATCCAACTTGATTAGTTTCAAAATAGGGATAACCCATCCTCCAATGCTAAGTTGCGGCTTTAAACTTGTGCGGGCCCATTCCCAACGCTTCAACGCAAGGAAATTAAGACACAATACCTTGATCGGGCTAGGCTTGAACTGATCAATGTTGGGGAAGAGTTTGTCATTTCTTAAGAATGTCTGAATAAAAGGAGCAAGACCATGCCCCATGAATCCCATCTTGTTTTTACTTGTGAAGCCCCTTTCACGTCTTGAGAAGAAGGAGTGAGTAAGGAATTTGTGGACATATCTCATGGCAGGGTGGCGGATGAGTGCACTCTTTGACTTTCCGGCGCTGAAAACTTCGGACCCTATAACATGCCATATCAATTCATTCTCCCCCGACTCACTCTTGTATTCAGCTGGTCCATCCCATGAAAGTCCACAGGCCCATGCTAGTTGAAGGAAGGTCAATTTTCGATCGATCAAATCCCAACCCTTGAACTCTATGACACCTCCTCTGGAATGATCATACTCATCTTCTTCAAGGAACTTAACCTCCAGCGAGGCAATGAACATGCATGTGTGTTCCCTGTAGGCCGGGTAACTCTTATCCATCACCTTTTACAAACCCATGCCTTTGAAGATCGATTTCACTTTATCATAAATACTCAACTGCTTTAAGGTTGCAATATATGGGAAGGTAGTAGATATAAAATCGCACTCCATCAATGCATCATACAACTGCATTCGTATTCGTGGGCTTGTACTCCTATCAACCGGAGTCTTACCGGCGCGCGATGGAGGATACAATTTTCGGACTAACTCTTTTATTTCCTCTTGTTCACTTCTATCCGACAAGTAGATTAACGTGTGAGCATCATCATCTGTATAGGATATCTGAGCACCGCTCATGATCGTTTACGGCTTGGATTTCTTTTCTTTCGGTTCCCAAATTACCACACCACCGGTGCTCACGACATTACCCGGGTGGCCACTTTTAGAATTTGGCTTTTCTATAGCAATACCCTTTCTTTTATCATTTGTAGATGCTCTTGTGCTTGACATGTTTGTTTCTACATGGACATTCATTGCATGTTTGAATGGATAAATGGATTAGGGTAAATAGCATGAGAAGCCCTTGGATGAAGAACTCTATTATCGATCTAAATCTAGTGATGTCTGATTTAATCGATGTAGAAGAATGTCATCTTGCATAGTCGATGTGTAGTTCATGATCTAGGTTTATTGTTGAACGTGAAAATGAAAAGTCTTGTGTGAACTATGGAAGGTATTAGAGAGCATAGATTTTTTAGGGTCATATTTATAATTGAAATAAAAGATTTACATAGAGTAGAGAATAAGCCTCAAACAGTGAAATTGCTATCCTTGCTCCACATTGACAGAAAATACCTTCTGTCAATCTCCCTGTATCAAACACTCTGCTCAGTTTGATGTCTCCCTTATGTTCTAAGCACTTCTCAAAATGGTTGTCGAACTATTAGATACGCTGATAGTATACCACTCAAGCAAGTCGATCTTATATATTGCTTATTCGAACGATTCGCCTAACACTCTGAACTTTTTGCTTTTGTGTCTTGTAAATCGATAATGCTCTTGTGAGAAACTATCCTAATATTTATAGCCTTGTGCACTTCATTTTCCTTCTTGGTATAGATAACTCCTAATAACATATCTAATGAGAATCTTCTTAGATATGGTTGTTGAGATGTTATTCTTCCAAGATAACGTTTTGTGACTAACAACATTTTTGACACTCACAGTCTCCCCCATTTTAGCTTGAATATGCGCTCGAATACTTCTTCAATTTTTTTGGATGCTGCAAGAAATTCAAGTTAAAACTACCATAAGGACAGAAACATGGTTCACAAAACGTTTGACATAAGAATAATCCCGATTACATCAAGAAGAGTTAAAAATCTTATATTAGGCTCCCCCATACTTCATGCTGTCAGAAAAATATACTACCCTCCCCCATGCTTAGAACCATACCGACACCCCATAGAACCGACACCCAAGAAACATACCACAAGGGACACACTCCCAATAGAGAACACATACCCCAAAAAAAACATACTCCATACTCCACCAAAAGTCAACACCCTATTCTCCCCCTATTCGAGACATAAACTAAGCTAAACGTCTTCAAGGCGTTGAAGAGTGTCCTGGATGGTCTGGATTGCCCCTCGTAATACCTTTCTTTCACCACCGGATGACTTATCACCAAGCGGCAAATGGATAATCAACGTGAGCGAGTCAGCTAACTTAGTACCATATACTTTGGTAAGCAGGGGTTCATCTTCATTGTCACTCATAGGAACTGTGTTTCCTGAGATAAGCGCAACATCTATCATCTGCTTTTCTGGAACATAGAAGTGTGAATGAACAAACTTCTCTGAGATGCTTGGAAATACACCAAGACACAACATATTGAACAATAAGGACGGAAAAGAAAGTCCAAATTCGCTCTCGGGATTCAATGCAAGGTGAAGGATTCGTTCATAGACGAATTTTACAAAGTTAATGCGCGTTCCATTAACAACTTTGTAAACCAATCTAGCTTTTCCCTCATGCATGTAGGACATGTTTGTTGTGAGAAACTAGTTGAAACCACATATCAAATAAAGTGCCCCAAGCACAGGTACAAAGTTAGAAATCCTAAGTTTATTCCAAGACTTAATCCTGTTACCTGTCGGAAACTTAGCAAACTCATCAGCATGTAACATATCAGCTTTGGCATCCTTCTTTTCTTCTTCTTTGGTTAAAGACGATAATCCATAGAACTTATTGATTTTCTCTGCCGAAAACTTCGTGGTATTTCCCCGAATGTGTACCTCTACTTCAGATTCATCTGTTTCCACAGACGGCAAATGAGCATAAATTTCCAGCACAATTTCTTTCACATAGCTAGACACCTTTAACACAGTAGCTTCCGTTTTTCCTTTCTCTAACGCTGACTTCAATCCAAGCTTATCCGTACTATCTAGCCGAACCAATCGTTGTTCAAGAATTTCACGTTTTGCAAATAGTGCATACCTCTCTTGATTTGTCCTTTCCTTAAACTTTTGGGGTTTGGTGCGCACATTGCCCGATGGAGATTTACCATGGAAGATCTTTGCTCTTGGACTCTTCTCGACATTCTTTAGAGGCGATTTTGAGCTCGACGCATCTCCCTTCTTGCCAACATTGATCAGATCCGATTTGGATTTTTCAGTTCCAACATCATCGCGCGAAATAGATTTTCCCTTCTCTAATTTCTTCTTCTTAACGCCCTTAGGTTGCATCTTCATACCAGAGTTCATACCCGAGTTCTTTTGGTTTCTTTGGCTCAATCTCCTCTTCTTTGCATGCGTTTGGGGTTTCCACACAGCTCCTTTTTCTTCTACGATTTTATCGATTTCGGGTAGATCTGACACGGTTTCTTCCTCCTCATAAAAAAATTCTTCGATTCTTGGTGGAATCGACGAAATATCAACCCGCTCCGTCACACTCTCCTCTAGATCGTTAACAAGAACGATAACCAACTCGTTTGTCTCTTCAACAATGGTTTCTTTCATCGATTTTTCTTCTCCAACACAAATTGCATCTGGTTCCTTAGTAGATTTAGCTTCAGACTCTGGTGATTCATGAGATTTTTGCATCTCTCTAGTATGAACCATTTTCTCTCTTTCTTTCTTGAATATTTTCTCTTGTTTTTTTATTATTATTTTTTTAAAACTTGGTGACACTCACTCTTCCTTGAAACGAGTACTTTCGTTTCTTTCATGTTTATTTATCATTAGTCCTCACATTTCTTACTTGTAACCAGAACTGTCCCTTCCTTTCATAGATGGCTTATTTGCCCATTTTTTTAAATGTAGCTATCTCCCAGACTCACGAACCATTAGTCTGAGCTAATTAGTTCTCCACCAAACCGATCTCCGTTCTTAATTTAACAAACCGATTGAAGTCAAGAGGTTTTGTAAAAATATCTACCAGCTAATTTTCAGTAACCACATTTCGATCCTGATGGCTTTCTTCTCTACTAGATCACGAATAAAGTGATGTTGAATGTCTATATGTTTGATTCTTGAGTGTTGCACAGGATTTTGCGAGATATCTTTAGCACTTTTGTTATTGCATTGAGCTAGTAGTTCTCCTAACTTTAGTCCATAATCTTCAGCCGTTTGCTTCATCCAAAGTAATTGAGTACATCAATTTCCAAGCGCGATATATTCCGCTTCAGCGGTAGACAAAGAAATAGAGTTATGTTTCTTACTCTACCATTACACCAGATTATTTCCCAGAAAGAAACATCCACCACTTGTGCTTTTTCTAGTCATCTACACTCCCAGCCAGTCTGCATCACAGTATCCTACAAGACACTTGTTTGTGTCTTTTGTATAAAACAGTCCCAATTTCTCAGTGCTTTTGACATATTTAATGATTCGTTTAACTGCCAGTAAATGTGACAGCTTAGGTTTTGCTTGAAATCGAGTACAAATTCCTACGCTCATGCACAAATCTAGCCTAGTAGCTATCATGTATAACAAGCTTCCCATCATGCTTCCATATAGTTTTTCATCAACATCTTCTCCAACTTCATCTCTAGATATCTTAGAAGTAGTGCTCATAGGAGTGTGAGCACTCTTGCATCCTTCCAAACTGAATCGTTTGACCAGATTCTTCGCATATGTACTTTGTGAAACATAAATTCCTTCCTCTGTTTGCTTTATCTATAATCCCAAAAAGAACTTGAGTTCCCCTACCATGCTCATTTCAAACTCTTGGGTCATGTTTTCACAAATGATTCTACCAATTCTGGATTGGTACTTCCGAAAATAATGTCGTCAACATAAATTTGTACTACCATGAATTCGTTCTTGATGAACAGTGTTTTATCAACACTTCCTCTAGTATATTGTTGTCCTAACAGAAAACTTTTAGACGCTCATCCATGCTTTGAGAGCTTGTTTCCCATACAGTGTCTTCTTTAGCTTATATACGTGATCTTCTTTGTTAGGTTCTTCAAAGCCTTTGGGTTGTTCTACATAAACCTCCTCATTAAGAATGACATTAAAAAATGCACTCTTAACATCCATCTGGAAGAGCTTAAATCCGAGTAAACATGTTATAGCAAGTAGGAAACGAAGGGCTTCTAGTCGGGCCACCGGCGCAAAGGTCTCATCAAAATCCACACCCTCAACTTGTGTGTACCCTTGAGCAACCAGTCTAGCTTTGTTTCGTACCACCCACCCGCTTTCATCACTTTTATTCTTGAATATCCATTTAGTTCCAATAATATTGACGTCTATTGGTCGTGCTACAAGTTCCCACACATCGTTTCGAACGAACTGCTCCAGCTCTTCTTGCATGGCTTTGACCCAATATTCATCATCCAAGGCTTGTTTGTGGTCTTTACGCTCCAATGCAGACACATAGCAAGCGAAACGCACCATCTCACGAAAATTAATTTGAACTCCACGTGTCTTTCGCGAGTCTCCAACTTCTCTTATTATGTTCGTAATAGGATGAATTCTATGCGGTTTGATAACTGCCTCAGATTCTGACTCAGAAACCTCAACCTGTTCGGTCTTTACTTTACTACTCGATGTCACACTGTCAGATTTATCTTCACTGTCTAGTTGTTCGAGAGGAGACTTTAGACTAACTCGATCATTAAACACAACACTGACAGACTCCACATTATCTTTGTTCGGTTGTTATACACTTGGAATGTTGCACTGTTTCCTGAGTATCCCAGAAATATTCCTTCGTAACTTTTTGAATCAAATTTTCCTAGATAATCTTTGTCATTCAGTATGTAGCACCTACAACCGAACACATGAAAGTAATGAATATTAGGTTTCTTCCCTCTCCACATCTCATATGGCGTCTTGGTTGTCTCTTTCCTCACATAAACTCTATTGATTATATAACAGGTTGTACTAACTACCTCAGCCCGGAATCTCTGCCATTAATCATGGCTCTGGCCATCTCTTGAAGTGTCCGATTTTTCCTTTCCACCACTCCATTTTGTTGTGGAGTTCTAGGTGCTGAGAATTGATGTTGTATTCCCTGTTCTTGACAGAACCTCAACATTTCTTCGTTCTCAAACTCTCCACCATGATCACTGCAAATTTTCTTAATTCTTCCTTTCTCATTAATTAGTTATAATGCCCATATTCTGAAGCTTTGTGTAGTGTCGGATTTTTCTCTTAAAAATCGTATCCAGGCATATCTAGTGAAGTCGATAACTAACACAAACAATACTTTTTTCCACCGATACTTTCAGTTTGCATCGGCCCCATGAGATCTATATGAATCAAGTCCAAAGCTATCATAGTTTGAATTTCTTGTACCCGTTTGTATTGAACTTTCACTTGTTTTCCCTGTTTGCAAGCACCACACACTATTTCCAATTCTTTTTCTTCAGTTTCGGTGCTCCTCGAACAATTTCCTGATTCACCAATTTTACTAAGTTTCGAGTATTGATATGTCCTAGCTTTTGGTGCCAAATATTTATGTCTTCACGTGCACTAAGACATTCCAGCACGTTTTCCCACTTGTAACAACTGTTGTTCCTCGTACTTCTTTCAACACTGTACGTCCTTCTAGATCTGTAGCTTCACATTCATTCTGAGTAAACACAACATTCATGCCTTGATCACATAGTTGACTCATGCTTATGAGGTTGGCTTTTAATCCTTCTACCAGGTATACGTTGGCCAGTTTTGGGGCTTTTGTAGGCAAGCGTTCTCCTTTTGCAGTGATTTTTCCGAGTCCTCCGTCTCCAAATGTCACACTTCCTCCCTTGACATCCTTAACATTGTCGAGATACTCCTGTTTAGCAGTCATATGCCGAGAACACCCACTGTCAAAGTACCATGCCTCCTCTAGTCTTTCTCGAGTGGTTGGTGCCATATAGCAGTGTAGATCACCCTTGTTTATCACCTTGACATCGAGCTGCGACTCATTATTCAAATATATATCCTTTTTCTTTACCCAATACTCATATCGTTGATCTTTATTTTGAAATACTTTTCTTGAGTACATCAGTTCTCTTACTTTCTCTTTGTAGCGAAAGCACCGTGCAAAGATATGTCATGATCTGTTGCAGAAGAAACACACAATCATGTTTATTTTATGATTCTGACTCCATCTTGTATGATCTGGGCATGCTTCTAATCCACATTTCTCAGGTTCAACTTTATCAAGTTCCTTAGTGAGATTCTCGATGACCTTCTTCCCTGGTTCATTTGGATACCATAGCGTGAATTTTTTCAGTTCCCTTGTTTCTATTTTTCTGAAGAGACCGTCCAGGTCATTCTGCAGGTTCTTAGTATTCTCTATTTCAACAGTTAATTCTTTCCTTAAATCAACCACTAGATCATTTAGTTTCTGGTTTTCTGTTTTCATTTGCATGATCTTTTTATCTCCAACGTGTATTTCTTCTTGCAAGTGCTCAGCTAATTTGGTTTTCTCCACATTCTCCTTAGCGATAACCTGATTTTCTTTACTTAACTTGAGTAGTGTCTCACGCATGATTCAGTAGTCTGCTAGAAGATTGTCGCTTTCTTCTATGTCTGAATCTGATGATTCACTTTCACTCGCTACTTCTGTGATCCCCACAAAGGCTACAAAGTTTGTTAAATCATCTTCATCGCTTTCCTCCTCTAAGAAATATTCTTCGTTTACACTAATCATGGAGTTTTCTTTCCTTTTCTTGTTGTCAGTAACACACTCACTCTGAATATGCCCAAATCCTTTGCAGTTGAAGCACTAAAGCTTTTTTCTCTTGGTTGTAGGACAATCTCCTTTCCTATTCCCGAACCCTTTGCACTCAAAACATTGTATATCCGATTTCCTAGTCTTTTTTTAGCCTTCTCTTCTTCTTCCAAAATGTTTCTGCCCTTTTTTAATCTCTTTAACGCTTGATCAAAGCGTTTTACAAACATAGCCACTGCATATGTTGGTTTGTCAAGAGTTGTTTCAGGGACCAAAGCTATTCCTCTTTGTTTCTTGGTTACCCCCAGTTCCATCTCTTTTGCTTGAAGCATTCTTACGACTTCTTCAAAACGTGTGTCATCCGTGTCCATAGCTACTGCCATTGCCGCTTTATAAGCTCCAAACTTCTGAGGCAAACATCTAAGCAGTTTCTTGACCAGCTTTTTATCTTTGTATTTTTTCCCAACACTTGTGCTTCGTTTGCTATCGAGCCAACTTTGCGCTGAACTCATCAATCGTTTCATCTTCGTCCATCTTTAGATTTTCGAATTTCGACGCCAGTAAATCAATATGTGATTTCTTCACTTTTGAGGTTCCTTCAAACGTGGTTTGAAGTATATCCCAGGCTTCTTTCGCTGAAACACAGCCTTGATCCCAGGCTTCTTTCGCTGAAACACAGCCTTGAATCAGTTGAAACTGATTCTGTTCAACCCCACAATATTTGAGTTGAACTTTGCCATCCATTTTTCGTCATCAGTCCATTCAACTTTTGGCTTTGGGGCCTGTCCAGTCGTTGTGCGTGTGACCAGAGCAGTCCAACCATCCTCAACAACCGTCCAAGCATCCTCGTCTATGCTTCTGATCATTGTCTGCATGCGCAGTTTCCAGAAACCATAGTTTTCTGGATCCAAAACCAACTGTTTTGACAATCCCAGATTATCCATGTGTCCCAAACAAGGCTTGTTTCTATATCACAAGCTCTAGCTCCGATACCAATTGAAATTGTTATCCTTGCTCCACGTTGACAGAGACTACCTTCTGTCAATCTCCCTATATCAAACTCTTTGCTCACTTTGATGTTTCCCTTCTGTTCTGAGCACCTCTCAGAATAGTTGGAACTATCAGATATGTTGATAGTATACCACTCAAGCAAGTCGATCTTCTCTATTGCTTGTTCTAACGATTCGCCTAACACTCTGAACTTTTTGCTTTTATGTCTTGTAAATCGATAATGCACTTGTGAGAAACTATCCTAATATTTATAGCCTTGTGCACTTCCTTTTCCTTCTTGGTTTAGGATAACTCCTAATAATATCTTGTAATGAGAATCTTCTTAGATATGGTTGTTGAGATATTATTCTTCTAAGATAACGTTTTGTGACTAACAACATTTTTGACACTCTCAAACAGGACTATCTTTTTATCACATGAGTTATATTTAGAACTTATTTTTTGGATTGAAAATTAGTTTCAAAATCATCTATTACATATCCGATAGTTTCCAAAATTGTTAAAAGGGTTACTTCTTTTAGTTTGACTCAGTACTATGTTGCAGTGGAGTTCCATAACTCGATGTGGAAAGAGTTGGAGGTGGTGAGCTAAGGATAATTCTCGTAGTTTCTTTCAGATTTTTTTTGTGATAGCATGGCTTTGTTATAAGCAAGGTTTATGTGTTATCCTCTTTGTTAGTTGAGAAAACTCAGTGTATGTTGAAGATTATTTTAAATTCAAGCCTTTGGAAAAAAATGTGGATTTTCAAAAGTGCAACGTAATGCTGCTTCGTTGTTGTACGGTCGTAACTAGTAGATATTAAGAGCATCTACAATGCAAGAAACTCATTTTGGGTATCTTAAAAGCTAAAAGTGAAGTTTATTAATATTTGTATAGTTGAGATACTTTGTAGAACTCATGTAATTAGACTATCTTCAACAATGAGTCTCTAAAAGAGAGTATCTCATTAATAAAATATTATTTTTATTTTTAAAGTTACAATTTTTATTTAATTTAAAAATAAATAAACAAAATCAACTAATAATAAATTGACAAGTGTCTAGAAACTCTACAAATGAGTCTCTAAAATCTCTCTTTTGAGAACCCTTTCTACATTTCTCTTTCTTATCTTCATTTTTTTTTTATTGTAAGAACCTCTCCTAAGACCATCTCCATCCATAAGTTCTTAAAAATGAGTTCTTAACAATATTATAATAATATTTATACTAATCCAAGAAATTAAGAACCCCATATTTTTTTTATTCAATTTATTCTCCATTGATAATTCCTAATTTGGGGTTCTTAAAAAAAAATTAATGAAACATTAAATTAAATCAAAGAAAATGAGAAAAAGAGGCATAAACATTAACATCACATAAGCAAACAAGTAATGACAACTGGGAATGAAATGTATTGTTACATATTGAGTTATACGAACATGTAACAGAGCAAATATTTTCTTACATAAAGTTCTTGTCTTATTGTACTTTGATTTTGGTGAATGTTGTCTTAACCGAACCATTGTTGTGCACGACGATCACCTCTAGCTCCGACTGATCGTTGAATGCTCATTGTCTCATTAGCGTATCGATCTTGAAGAGATTCGAAATCAGTTACGTCGAGTTATCCTGTCACTGATTTGCCTTGTTTCCTACGGAGATGTTGTTCTCGAACAGAAGCCCAGAGTTTCTCCACTGCTTGTCTTTGTTGTGATGTGAACCTTGACACATTATCAAACGTATTAGATTGTATTAGATTTGTTGTTGAATAGATTAGATTTGATTAGGTGTATTAGTCGGTTAAGCTGTTAGTTGTTCTGTTAGTAAAGTGTATTAGGTACTCTTTATATAAAGACCTTATGTAATTCAGTTTACATTTATGTGAATAAGAGAGAAAGTTAATATGGTATCAGAGCTCTTAATCATGCTCTTATTCATTCTTCTTCCGCGTTTTTCCTCTTTTCTCCTCTAATCTCATCTTCTTCTCTTCGAATCTTCTTCTTCTTCGTGTTTCCCTTTTTCTTTGATCGATTCATATCTTCAGTTTCTTCAATCTTTTAATATCCTTCTTCTCAGACGATTCGCAATTTCTCTATCTCTTTTTCTTTGTTCTCGGCGATTTCGATTTCTGCTTCTCCCATTTCTGGTTCTTGATGACGGATATTATTGAAAAACCAGCTTCGTCGACTTCGATTGATTAGTATGACAATCCTTTCTTTCTTCACAGCTCAGATCACGCTGGATTAGTCTTGGTCTCTGATCGATTGGAAATAGGCGCCGATTTCCACTCCTGGCGCCGATCTGTGCGAATGGCACTAAACGTCCGCAACAAATTGGGATTCATCGATGGTACGATTCTCAAACCTGAAGCTACGGATAAAGATTTTGGCAACTGGTCAAGATGTAATGATATGATTGCTACATGGCTCATCAATTCTGTGTCAAAGAAAATCGGGCAAAGCTTGCTATTCATATCGACTGCTTATGATATATGGAACAATCTTTTATCTCGTTTCAAGCAAGATGACGCGCCTCGTGTCTTTGAGATTGAACAAAGACTCAGCCAGATTCAACAAGGTTCGTCTGATGTTAATGCTTATTACACGAAATTAGTTACTCTCTGGGAAGAATACAGAAACTATGTCGATCTCCCTGTTTGCACTTGCGGGAAATGCGAATGTAAGGCTGCTTCTCTTTGGGAATCTCTTCAGCAAAGAAGTAGAGTGACAAATTTTCTCATGGGATTAAATGAATCATATGATGCTACTCGTCGACACATTCTGATGTTTAAGCCAATCCCAAGCATTAAGGATGTGTTTAATATGATTGCTCAGGATGAAAGACAGAAGACTATCCGTCCTACTTTCAAGCTAGATTCAGTAGCGTTTCAGAATACTGGACCAAATCAAGATTTCAACATGGTTCCTACAAATGATCAATCCAATCCTCATCAATTAAATAATGATCCTCTGATATGTGCAGTTCAAAGTGGTTATCGACCAAGGGGGTCACGTCCTATATGTATTCACTGCGGACAGCTTGGACATGTTATCCAAAAGTGTTACAAATTGAATGGATATCCTCCATGATATATTCCCGGATTCAAAAGTCAGTCAAATAGCTATACAACCACTAGATATCGTGTTGCCTCACCTCAACTAAATCAGAATTTCAGTCAGGTTAAAGGACAATTTCCTTCATCTCATTAGCAAGCTAGAGGTCAATTTACTGGCTCATCTCAACCACCTAGAGCTCAAGTCCCTGGATATAATCAGCAGAATGGACAATACTCTCAACCTCATACTGTCGCCAACTTAATTGCTGAATCTCAACTAGGACAGGTTGATGTTCGTTCAATGAATATGGAACAAATCCAAGGACTGGTTCAACAGCTCCAATCTCATCTCCAGACCTCTGCCACTTCAACAGCTACACCATATGCCTCTGTCAATTCAATAACCGACACTGGTGCAATGAATGATCAATCCACTTCCGGTATCGTTCCATTTTTATCAAACAGTATTCCTTTTAAAACAAATAGTTTAGCTATTCAAAATCATTGCTTATCAACTCGTTATAATTGTTTAGCTCATGGCTCATGGATTCTTGATAGTGGTGCAACAAGTCATGTGTGCTCCGATTTATCCTTGTTCTCATCTGTTACTTTAGTTACAGGAATCACAGTTACTTTACCGAATGATACTAGAGTAGCTATCACTCATATGGGGACAGTTCAAGTAACTGAATTTATTACTTTATCTAATGTGTTACATGTCCCGTCTTTTAAATTTAACCTTATCTCTGTAAGTAGCTTACTCAAATATAAAAATTACTCAGCACATTTTTCTGATAATGTATGTTCTATCCAGGAGTCTATTCGGGGATTGACGATTGGTGAAGCAATTCTACAATACAACCTGTATATTTTGAAGATACCAAGCAGGAATGTCTCTTCTCAATTTGTTGTTGCCTTACAAATCAGTGGTGATATTTGGCATTCTCGGCTTGGTCATCCATCGTCCAATACATTACAGGTTTTATCTGGTTACTTAGCTAAGAAATCAAACCAGTCTAGTATAGTTAGTCCTTCTCAGTGTTCTATATGTCCTCTAGCTAAACAGAAAAGATTACCATTTGAATCTCATAATCGTTTTTCTTCCTCTCCATTTAACTTGATTCATTTAGATGTTTGGGGTCCGTTTTCTGTTGAGTCAATAGAAGGTTATAGATATTTCCTTACTATTGTTGATGATTGCACGCGTGTAACTTGGATCTATATGATGATGAATAAAAGTCAAGTTTTACAACATTTTCCTGCATTTCTGAAACATGTTCAAACTCAATACGGAACTAACATTAAGGCCATTAGAACAGATAACGCTCCTGAATTGGCATTCACTGAATTAACTCATACTCATGGTATGTTACATCAATTCTCTTGTGCATATACACCACAACAGAATTCTGTTGTAGAAAGAAAGCACCAGCATCTTTTAAATGTAGCTAGAGCGTTAATGTTTCAGTCTCAGGTTCCTCTGCAATATTGGAGTGATTGTGTGTTGACTGCCGTGTTTTTGATCAATGGCTTACCTTCTGTTGTCTTACAAAATAAAAGTCCTTATGAATTATTCTATATAAAGGTTCCAGATTATAGTTTTCTTCGTGCTTTTGGATGTCTTTGCTACGTTTCTACTTTATCTAAGGATCGTAATAAGTTTACTCCAAGAGTTGATAAATGCATCTTCTTAGGATACTCAACTGGATTTAAAGGATATAAAGTTTTACATCTTGATACTAATATGGTGACCATATCTCGTAATGTTGTATTCCATGAAAATGAATTTCCTCTGGCTGATCATTCTCAGAATTCATCTGTTGACATGTTTAAAGATCTTATTCTTCCTCAATCGGTTCCTTATTCTGTTACTGACTATGTTTCATCCTCGGAGATACCATCTACCTCAGATATTCCATCTATTTCAGATAATCATATTACTCCTGATCATACTTACTCACCCATTGTGTCATCTAGTTCATCATCTTCTTTGCAGGATACTGAGATTTCACCAGCTAGAGATGTTGTGCCACCAAGAACTCGTCCTAGGCGGAATACCAGACCACCAAGCTACCTATCTAACTACCATTGTGCACTTCTCCAAGAGATATCTCCTAGGCATTACTCTCTGCCTTTGAAAAGAGAGTGTAGCTCCTTCCCTTCGCAGATGTTGGCTTCTACTCCAAAGATTACCACACCTCATCCCATTTCGAAAAAGCTTACCTATTCACATTTATCCCTACCCTATCAACAAGCAGTTCTTTCCTTTTCCCTTGAAACTGAACCAACCAGTTTTGAAGAAGCCATTGCTTCTGATAATTATTCTAAGGCTATGAATGCAAAGCTCGCTGCTATGGAACTTAATAATACTTGGGAGGTGGTTTCATTGCCTTCTGATAAGAAAGCAATTGGTTGTAGATGGGTTTATACAACGAAGTATAACTCAGATGGAACTCTAGAACGATATAAAGCCAGGATTGTTGCTAAAGGCTATACCCAAAGAGAGGGCATATATTTTTTTGAAACATTTTCCCCGGTTGCTAAATTAGCTAGTGTTAAACTTATTCTTGGTCTTGCAGCTGTGAAGAACTGGAGTTTACATCAAGGTTATTCTTCTTCACAACCTCTTCCTCCGAATCCGGTATGTCTCCTTAAGAAATCTATTTATGGTTTAAAACAGGCGTCTCGCCAATGGAATAAGTGTTTTTCCAATGTTCTTCTTTCAAATGGTTTTCAACAGTCTCAGAATGACAACACTTTATTTGTAAAACTGTCTGGAAATGATTTCATTGCTCTTTTAGTATATGTAGACGATATATTAATAGCAAGCAATAGTGATTCAACAGTAAGTGAATTGAAAACTATTCTGTCAAACTCTTTTAAAGTAAAGGATCTAGGCACTCTTTGTTTCTTCTTAGGATTAGAAATTGCAAGGTCTACTGCTGGTATATCTGTTTCTCAGAGAAAATATTGTCTTGATCTTCTTAAGGATACTGGTTTGTTAGAGAGTAAGCCTCGCAATGTTCCTTTAGATCCTAAAGTAATATTAAGTAAAGCTACAGGTACTCTCCTCGTGGATCCAAAACCTTACAAGGAGATTGTAGGTCGCTTATTATATTTAAGCTTGACTCGTCCTGATATAACATTTTCAGTTAATCATTTAAGCCAATTTCTGTCTTGCCCAACTGACATTCATTTACAAGCAGTATATCAGGTTCTTAAGTATTTAAAAGGGAATCCAGGACAAGGTTTATTTTATTCAGCATCATCAGAAATCTGCCTCAATGGATTTGCTGATGCGGACTAGGCAGCTTGTCCTGATACAAGGCATTCGGTGACTGGTTTGTGTGTGTTTCTCGGGAGCTCTTTGATCACTTGGAAGTCAAAGAAACAAGTCACAGTGAGTAGGAGCAGTACAGAGGCAAAGTATAGAGCCATGTCGCTTGCTACGGATGAGATGCTTTGGCTTAATAAACTCTTGGTTGATTTACATGTGCAGGTACATTGCAGAGCAAAGCTGTTTTGCGACAATAAATCGGCGATGCATATTGCTCAGAACCCGGTGTTTCACGAGAGGACGAAGCACGTGGAGATTGATTATCACACAACTTGTGACCATGTTAAGAAGGGCTTTCTTCAAGTGCATCATGTCTCAACAGGGAACCAATTGGCGAATATTCTTACCAAATCGCTTCATGCTGGACCTTTTCATTCGCTCTTAAGTCGTTTGTTAATCTCAAGCCTTTTTCATCCTAAGGATTCTCCACCAAAGGCTTGAAGGGGGTGTATTAGATTGTATTAGATTTGTTGTTGAATATATTAGATTTGATTAGGTGTATTAGTCGGTTAAGCTGTTAGTTGTTTTGTTAGTAAAATGTATTAGGTACTCTCTATATAAAGACCTTATGTAATTCAGTTTACATTTATGTGAATAAGAGAGAAAGTTAATAAAACGCATGTTTTACCAATATGTCTATTACAGTTTGGCACCTGAAATGAATCCCAATCATTCCTCAATCTTGCAGTTTTGACATGATAATGATAACAGTCAAATTCAATCTAATGGTACTTACCAAGAAATTTTGTAACGACGTGCAGCAATCTCCAGCTCAATCCAGACAAACTTAGAAAGAATGAAAACAAGGGGTATAATATTACCTGCTCATTTTACCCTTAAATTTCTTATACATCTCAATCAACCAACAATCTTAAAGAATGAAAACAAGGGATAACTTGAGAAACCAACAATCTTAAAGAAAGTTCACCTGACTTACATGACATTGTTGTTGGTGAATAGATGCATAAGAAGATGAACAATTCTCAAGCTGAACTTCTACTGATAAGAAGAGAGAGCACCTTGAAGCTCCTTATCATCAATGAAGCTACTCTCAAGCAACCAATGAAGATAATCATTTTAAGCAAGCATTTCTCTAAACGAAACCTAGGAGCATCAATTATCCAAACATTTAACGATCTTGTTGAACAAATACAATATGTGATCAACATATAAATAAAGATTCTTACTTTGCAAGAATACAGAGATTGGCTTCTTATGAGCTTCTGAAGCTATTGTTCTTCAATTCATTGTCCTCTTCCTCAATTTCGATCGTTTCTGATTTGGGTTTCAATCCTAGGCCTTCTTTGAATAATACAGAGATTTGGGTCTCAATCTACGATCGACAACCTGCATATGTTGAATCCAATCTCTCTCCTCAACAGAAACCTCCAAAATCTTCTGAAACTCATCGCTCATCTTCTCTAGTTCTCCATCATCCTTTTCGTCACCACCATCGACAGCTACTTTCTCGAATGCTTTCTCCTTCTTCTCCCGATCAACAGCGTTTTTCCAATTAAATACGGACACGTGTTCAGTTTAGAACCGCTTCTAAAAACTCCTTAAGGAGAACCGTTTCTTACGATTATTTTCTTTTTTCTTTTTCTTTTTGGATTATCAACCTAAAAATCAGTTTAAGAACTCCTTAAGAAGCGACGATGGAGCTGCTCTAAGAAACCCCATTGGAGATGCTCTTAAAATCATCTCCAATGCAAGTATCTTATTTTGAGTATCTCAAAATCATTTTCAAACAAAACCATTTTCAAAACCAAACACAAAACCATTCCAAAACATTCAAATTTTCATTCCAATTCTAATTTTAAAACTATCAACATTCCAATTCCAATTCTATAACTATCAACATTCAAATTTCCACTTGATCGAATTCTACAATTAGACATGTAATCCTAATGATAATCTATGAACAAAAAATTGCTCCACAAACAAAAGTCAACCAAAAAATTGTGAATCCTCGTTAGTATATCTTCTAGCCACGATATACAAAGCGTCTAGTTGATTCAATTCTTTAGAACAGTTGCTACTCTATATAGGTTTCAGATTCATCAAATTTATAAGTTTTCTATGAATTTCTGAATCATTAAGGAGACGATCGGGCGATGAACTTACCTTAACGGAACCACAAAGCTCCGACACCGATTTCTGATGTATAGAGACATTCGCGGTGATGTTCCGCGATATTCCGACAAATTGAAGTTCGTCGCTCTTATCGAAGACTGCGTATACACCGGAAGCGGCCATAATCGATTCAATCTCTAAAATCGGAAGTTGACGGCTGACGACCAATTCGTCTTCGTCGTTACTCGTCTCGATTTCGCTGAAGTGGGGGAGAAACGAGTTTTCTCAAACGTAAAAGTGACGAGCCAATGACGGACTGACACATGACGATTCTTAATGTGATCTGAAATCTCTTAACAAATTCTTCGCTATTTCAAAAATCCAGCTATTATTTTAATCGGATTTATGTCTAAGATACGGACCTTTTGTCCCCGTTCGACATGGTCTAACCGTAGCTTCCTCTCCTTGTATTAGTCTCAAACGACGTACCCATTTTAATCGCTAATTTCCTAATTTATTAGTTTCTCCTCACCATGCTCCTCCTCCTTTGNCGGTACCAATGAAACGATGACGTTTCTGATGGGTACGTCGTCACATTACTCTTTTAATCGCTAATTTCCTAATTTATTAGTTTCTCCTCACCATGCTCCTCCTCCTTTGTCTCTGAAAACTTTGAAGCGTGGCTTCTGGGATCTAGACGAAAGGTAATAAATAAAAAAAAAAAGCTCTTTCGGGTACTGCTAAGATTTCTATTTTGATTCATCTCACCAATCTCCTAGCGAATGGGCGGCTTTTCTAAACCCTAAAAATCCAGTTTTTGAAACTCGCAGCTAGCTCCCTCTCTTCATCTCACTATTCCTAGCCTTCTGCCGTAGTATTTCTCTCTGCGATTCATTTCTGTTTTATTTTTGTGATTGCTCCAATCGTCTCGGCCATTCCTCATTCCTTTTTTTCGTTTTGCTTTGGTCCTAGGTTTCGAGCTCACTCTGCTGGAAAACCCTAAAATTTGATGTTGTAACTCCCCGCGGAGAATTTGAGAAGGTGATATCTCAGAATTTGAGGAGCTTAAGTTTTGTTAGTTTTTAGTTCGAATTTGAGATAGTGTTGCATTGGAGTTTAGATATTTGGCCCTAGGGAAAACTAGATAGATATGGATGGTAAGGGGAATAAATCTGGTTGCAAGAGCGGATCTAAGATTTTTGAGTTTGACGATGATGCTGATGATGAACCTATCAGATCTCTCTTAAAGGTTATGAAACATAAAAGTTCCAGGAAGAACAAGGTTGAGATAGAAAGTACTAGCAAACAGAGGCAGAAACTGAGTGCTGTGGACCAGGATTCTGAGGATATGGATGACACTTTAGCCAGTTTTAGGAAGAGATTAAAGGGCTCTAAGAAAGGTGTTGGATCAGGAATCCCAAGGATTAGGAACCACAAGGATGCCACTCCTCTTGATACTGTTACAGAATCCAATTTGAACTCGACTGGAGAAGGTTATCATATTGTTGATGGTGCAACTGAGAAAATTGTTGATTCAACATTAGAATGTTCCACTCACGAGGCTTTCTTAGATTCTGGCACAAAGAATATAAGAGTGGATTGCATCTCCGAAATTGGTGCTTCTACATATATTGAAAAGTGTGCTTCAGAAACTGGAACTCCTCTGCATATGGTTGAGGCAGCCTCTACAGGTCATGAAAATGTAGGAATGACCATAACAGTATCCAGCGAGAAGGTAGCAGATGTCATTCATCAATTTTCGGATGATGAATCCAATAGACCACAGTCAGAGAAGGCCATGGAGCTCTCCAGGGTGTCTGTGCCCATGCCAAATGTCAGTGGCGTAGTTTTTTCTCCTATTGCTAGAAAAGAAGTGGCAGTAATGGCTCCTGATATAAACTTGGGAGAGCCAGATTCAGAGTCCGGTTATTTTCAAGAGAAAAAATTAGTTGTGTGCGATTGTGGCATCCAAGTCAATTTTGAGGATCGTTCCTTTGAGTCTAAAACTCAGGTTGCTATTTGTCAAAAGTGCAAGTACTCTTCACACTATGATGCGTCTAATGGAGGTAGTGTACAATTTAGTACTCTCAAAGAAACTGCTGAAGCTTCCCCGATTTCTATAACTCCCTGTGAAGATGAAAATTTCCGAGTTGATGCAGTTTCATTACCTACTTCTAGGAAGCCATCCTCCTCACAGCGCCCAGAGCGCATTGCTAAAAAGCGTAAGCTTGGAAACATGGTGTATGAAGGAGACATGAATTGGGAGACTGAGCAAGGGTTTCTTGACTGTCATAGTGACAAGTCCTTTAAAGGAATCGACAAGTGTGATTTCGTTCCATCTATTTCCAAGGAAACTGAAATTGGTAGAGCAGCTGCGGTGACAGCTGGACTTAAAGCCCAATCGGTAAGTCCAATTGAGAAGATTATACTTAAAGAGGTGTTGAAGCGCAAAGGTAGCCATCAGGAGTACATCGTTTGCAGGTTAGTTTCCTTTTTATTACGTTTATGCATTTAAATACATGGTCTTTGTGTTCCTATTTTGTATAGAATCTATTTCTCTTAAGATCTCATAAGAAGGGTGGACCTTAAGATGTCTACCCATTTTTATCTTCTTCATTTACTGGGATTGAATACCTGATGTACTGTACTTCTTGACAGACTTAGTAATGCAATTCAATGATTTTCAAGTTGATTTTTTGTCTATCTTATGTTCAACAGCTTTACTTGAAACAATTTTTCCAACTTTACAGTTTTTGTGTTTCTTTATTCTTTTTAAAGACTTTCTTAACCCCATTTTGATAAATTATCAGATCTGATACCTTTTTTGATACAGGAATTCTATCTTAGGTTTGTGGAGTAAAAATGTCAGCCGAATCTTACCTGTCACTGACTGTGGTGTTGCTACTGACCCGTCTGAGAGTGAATTGCCTTCCGCTTCCCTTATCAGAGAAGTCTATAGGTTTCTTGATCAGAGAGTAAGTATACACTGTTTCTTTATTTTGCGTTGTTCTATTTTGTCTCCTATTAGTTCTCCCTGCTTGATTTTTTCTTCTGTTTGTTTTTAATTTGTATGCACTCCTAAAAAGCGAATGAGTGCTGGTTTCTTATAGTTATCATGCCACGCTGTACAGGGTTATATAAATGCTGGGATTTCATCTATGAGAGAGAAGAGGGGATCTTCAAATAATCAAGATAGTGATCTCTTTCAGGGGGATTCTGAAGATGGAGTTGCTTTTATCCTTGGTCAGGTAAAAGCAGTTGAATCGACTAGTGAAGGTAAGAAATGTGATCTCCAAAATAGTGAAAGGGAATTGGTAGAATGTGCGACCTCAGAAATGCTGGGATCTACAAGCAAAGCATGTGAAGCAAGCATTATTGATGATTGCAAATATTCTGTCAGCACTGATGCTTTACAAGTGGATGGTACTGTACATAAGGTCGATAAGCATCCTGAAACGACTTCGTTAGCAAAGCCTGTTTTCTGTAGCACGCTGTCCTCTGCAAATAGTAATCAAATGAGAGGAAGGGATTGTGTTCAATATGAGGTTAAAGATGAGAAGAGAGTAATAATTATTGGAGCCGGTCCTGCTGGATTAACAGCAGCACGTCATTTACAACGCCAAGGTTTTTCTGTCACCATTCTTGAGGCAAGGAATAGAGTAGGTGGCCGTGTTTTTACAGATCGGTCGTCTCTTTCAGTTCCTGTGGATCTTGGGGCTAGCATAATTACCGGCATTGAGGCTGATGTTCCATCTGAAAGAATGCCAGATCCTTCAGTATTGGTTTGTAACCAATTAGGTCTGGAGTTGAGTGTGTTGCATGGATTCTGTCCTCTTTATGATACTGTAACAGGGAAAAAGGTTCCTCCAGAATTAGATGATGCTCTACAAGCAGAGTTCAACAGTCTAATTGATGATTTGGATTTGCTTGTTGAGGAAATAGGCAAGGAAAGGGCAAATAAAATGTCCCTAGAGGATGGTCTAGAATATGGCCTCCAACGGCTGAGGATGCCACATGACAGGGTGAAGATTGAAAGAATTAGGCTTGGCAATTCAATTGATGCTTCCCGCTCAAGTACAGGTATCAATGGAGCCTTTAAGCAGGGTGGAAGCTTGCAGGATGATTTTTTGAATCCTTTGGAGCGAAGAGTTATGAATTGGCATTTTGCGCATACCGAATATGGTTGTGCTGCTGTCCTCAAGGAAGTTTCTCTCCCTCATTGGAATCAAGATGAATGTTATGGCGGGTTTGGAGGACCACATGCTATGATTAAGGGTGGTTATAGCAGAGTCGTTGAGTCGCTTGCAGAAGGACTTGACATTCGCTTGAACGAAGTAGTTTCTGAAGTATCTTATACCCCTGATGTATCTGCCATGCATAACAGCAAGCATAAAGTCAGAGTTAGTACATCAAATGGCTGTGAGTATCTTGGAGATGCTGTTCTGGTAACTGTTCCTCTTGGGTGCTTGAAAGCAGAAACTATTAAGTTTTCACCAGCCTTGCCGGACTGGAAGTATTCGTCTATCAAACAACTTGGTTTTGGAGTTCTAAATAAAGTTGTGTTGGAGTTCTCAGAGGTATTTTGGGATGATAGTTTGGATTATTTTGGGGCAACTTCTGAGGAAACAGATCAAAGAGGTGAGTGCTTTATGTTTTGGAACGTCAAGAAAACTGTCGGTGCTCCTGTTCTGATAGCTTTGGTGGTTGGAAAGGCTGCTTTTGACTACAAAAACAAGAGTAAGTCTGAGCACGTGAACCATGCAATGATGGTTCTTCGTAAGCTTTTTGGTGGGGATTTGGTGCCTGATCCTGTTGCTTCGGTAGTTACTGACTGGGGCACTGATCCTTACAGTTATGGTGCCTACTCATATGTTGCTATTGGTGCTTCTGGTGAAGATTATGATGTACTCGGAAGGCCTGTTCAGAACTGTTTGTTTTTTGCTGGCGAGGCAACATGCAAAGAGCATCCTGACACTGTTGGTGGTGCAATGATGACTGGAGTCCGTGAAGCTGTGCGTATAATTGATATATTTAGAAGTGGAAATGATTACACAGCCGAAATAGAAACACTAGAAAAGGCGCAGAGGAAATCCGTATCTGTAAGGGATGAAGTCAGTGACCTAATAAAGAGGCTTGAAGTTGTTGAACTGTCTAATGTGTTGGCCAGGCAATCACTGTTACAAAACATGTTCTTTTCTGCTAAAACAACCATTGGGCGTTTGCATTTAGCGAAGGAGTTGCTAAACCTACCTGGTGAAACCTTGAAATCCTTTGCAGGTACAAAAGAAGGGCTTGAAGTGCTGAATTCTTGGATCCTGGTAAGCTCACTGAGCTATTTTCTTTACCAAAGCAAGAGTACAAATTTCCTTTGCTTATATGTTTGTTCCATAAATTCTATTTGCTTTCTACACAGTGTTGCTTAACTAAAATTTCTATTAGGATTCGATGGGAAAGAATGGAACCCAGCTTTTACGTCACTGTGTACATATTCTTGTTCGCGTTACGAGTGATCTCTTTGCCGTTAGGCTCTCAGGTATTTTTTTCTTCCAACTGCGCATTCTGTTCTGTATATTACATTCTATCAGTTGTCTCAAGACTCAATATCACGTGCAATGAGTTTAATGATTTTTACCTTGTTACTAAGTTTGTTTTCTCTAAGTTGGTTACTTTCCACTTGCTGATGCAGGCATTGGGAAGACTGTGAAAGAAAAGGTTTGTGCACACACGAGCCGTGATATCCGTGCCATTGCAAGTCAGCTTGTTAATGTGTGGCTGGAACTATACCGGAAAGAAAAAGCTAATAGTGGAATAAAATCATTGAGACAACCAAATACTACCTTTAGAATGAGAAGAAAACTAAATAGTGTGGATACAGAGTGTAAGGGAAATATGAGCAACAGTAACGATATGAAAACAGAAAGAGAGCTTGAGGGCAACCAGCTACATATGTCAGAGGAAGAAAAGGCTGCGATTGCTGCAGCTGAGGCAGCTCATGCAGCAGCAGAAGCAGCTGCAAAGGCAAGTTTTTCTTATCTTCGAACTAGTAAATGTATTGATGGATACGCCGACTATGCTTGTTTTCTATGAGAGATGTCCTTGTCGTCTTAATTCAACTCTTTCTTTCTTTGTTAATGAATTAATTATATATTCTTGTCTTGCAGGCATTTTCTGAGGCATATCATAGTACTTCAGTGCAGCTTCCTAAGATTCCCTCGTTTCATAAATTTGCCAGACGAGAGCAGTATGCAAAGATGGATGAATCTGATTTCAGGAAAAAGTTTCCCGGAAATGTCTTAGGAAGACAAGACTGTATGTCAGAGATAGACTCTAGAAACTGCAAAGTTCGGGACTGGTATGATTTTCCTGCCTCCTGTCTTGAGCTTGACAGTTCAAGGATTCCAGTTGATAACTACTCACAGCGTAGCCATTCGAATGAGCTTGTATCTCATTCAAAGCTTAGAGAATGTTCTGGAGAAAGTGGGGCTGCGGATACCAGTATTTTTACTGGGGCATGGGTTGATACTGGTGGTAGTAGCGATTGTTTCAAGGATTCTCAGGCTATAGATAGATGGCAATCTCAAGCTGCTGCTGCTGATCCTGAATTTTTCAATCGTGCTTTGCATATTAAGGATGAAGAAGACTCACTTGCAGGTTCGACAGGCCCTCGTAGTTGGAAGCATGACCAACAAGCGAATGAATGTTCTGTATCACAGGTTACAGTGAATAAAGAACCACGTAAAGGTCATATCCGGGGTGCGGATCGTTTGAAACAGGGAGTTGTAGATTTTGTAGCATCTTTGCTTATGGCCCCATATAGAGCAAAGAAAATTGATAGAGATGTATACAAGTCAATAATGAAGAAGACCGCAACAAAGGTTTGTGATTTTTTGGTTTCCTACTCTTCAAAATTCTTTAACTAGTATATTGCAATTTTTGTTTGTCTGAAGTTAAAAAAAAAAAACTCTTCTGAAGCTCTGGGTTTATCAGGTTATGCAACACACAACAGACGTGGAGAAAGCTATGCCTGTTGCACAATTCCTCGACTCAAAGCGGAAAAACAAGGTTTGTAGAAGCTTCAAAAGTTTCAGAGTTACCTCTTGCCACAGTTATTATCTCTTGTGCGGAATATATTCTTGGTTACAGTCTCTCATGATAAAAATCCCTAAATAGGTGCATCTGCCTTAAGATAATTTCTGATTAATTGTCACTTCATTTGATAAATATGTATGCAGATTCGTGACTTTGTGGACAAACAAGTTGACATAGCAATAGCTCAAGTTCCAAAACCTTGACTGCCATTGGGATCTATGGTAACGGCCAATTGTTGAATTGGTGTTTGCTGGGATGGCAAATCCCATTCGTAAGAACCACATATAATTCCGCATTTATCAGGAAGCTTATCTAAGAGAATCAGATGGTCTGATGTAGAAGAGAGTTTTCCCATGATATTGTCTCATACCAGAAGATGGCCTGGAAAAGATTTTGTCATTAGCTTGAATTGGTGAAGAAATGGATCCAGCTTTATAGAAGGTATGAGTGAAGCATTTCTCTCCTCTTCCTGGGGGCAATGGTCTGAGGGATGCTGATCGAGGTCTTATATCAATTGGATGTGATGTCTTCCATTACTTATACCCTTAGATGATACATGTTCTCAACTCAGGCTGATTGTTTTAGTATTGTATAGGGCTCAAGATTTAGTGTTAACCAAAATTCTTCTTTCAGGTATCTGAATACAATTCTTGAAATTCATATATCATTTCTGAAACCCAAGAGAAAAGCTTTTCACTTTATAGTGGCAATGATGATATACTTGAGTCAGAGAAGCCAATATGATGTTATGTTCTGATTTGCCTTTACTAGCAGCCATACTTTCTTTGGTAAGTTCTTCCCCTATCTATTTGAAGGGGAGAACCGAGATGCCACAGCCATAGACTCTCATTCTTGCAGGTAAAGATGGACCGTCAAAAGTTGGAGTAAAGATTCGTTCAGCTCTCAAGCATTTCAGTTTTGTGGTATTCTCATAGACTTACAAGCAGCTTGAGGAAGAGGTCTTTGCTTCGTGTGTTATCTCTTCTGAATTTTACTTCGACCTGATGGCTTTGTTGGCAATGTGGATAATAGTTTGGTACTTGCTTTTTCAGGTGAGGAAACGTAGACTTGGGTGAGATCTTACTAAATCGAAGCTGTTTTAGATAGATGCCTAGGTTCAAGGATCACTCTACTTGCTGATGGGAGGTACGTATATGCTAACAATTTTTCTAAATTTTCAGTTACAGTTACATTTGATCAGGATTGCATTTCAATTCAGTTGCTTCTGAGTTTGATCTAAGACTTTTCTGTTTAGAATGTAGTCTCTAAATCTCATGGATTTACTCCATTAATTGGCCCAAATCTCTTTTGCATATCTTGAGCAAAACAAACTAAATGTGTACTGGAACTTTAGGTTATTTGCAGACAGCGATGGTCACGTTGGATGCAGCAATTGACATCTACCCACACTCGGTAGCATAGACTTGAGAAATTGTAGGTAATGCAAAGTTGAGACAAAATAGAAAGGAAGATAGCCACTGAACAAAGTTTGGAGATGAGAATAGCCGAAGAGAGCTTCAAGACTCGCAAGCTCGTTGAATCTGATAGTTTGGGAACAAGATAGAAGAAACTTAACAATTAGGGTAAACACAACAGTAATGCCAAAAAAGGGTTCGACAATCATGAGTAAGTGTTACTAAACTCTACCGTCATACTAATTTCAGGTCAGTGTTGTCAAGACATTCACTCACAGTACTATCTGAATTAACCTATTAGGGACAGGAATCAACTCTCTATAAGCATAATAGTATCTTCATATTAGGAATCAACTCTCTATCACTTTCATGAACACGGCAAAAATACTAATACTGGGTGTCAACGAGGAGGGTTGAGTGTAAAAGACATGACGCTTCCACCATATAACAAGTCACCAGTTTAACGAGCAAAAACAAATTTCTTCCATCACTGACACTAGAAAGGATATCTTTAAAAAAAAAAAATACCAAGTTGATCATAAACCATACCAAAAAGAACATGCCCGAGGCTCGCATCAAGGGCAAGAACAAGGCTGTTAGAAAGACTGTTGAAGTCGCCTGCCTTGCCTCTCCACTATATTCCAATGTATTATATGATTTCATATGAGTGACTTGGACTTTTGACATGAGTTCTGACAATGTAATGGTCAGTAAATCCCTCAGCCTAGCAGTCTGCATGAGATCGTTTTCCAGAAGGCTAATGACTGGTTCCGAGAGACAAAACTTGTCAATATTGTAGTAATGCAGTCCAATTTTCCATAGTCCGTAGCAATATTGTGAGATACTGCCATTGATTAAAACTTTTCAGTGATCTCCAAAACCTGTCGGCTAAAGTGGCACTTAAATCCTCTTCCCAAAGTTCTTGGTCAAGTGTGGATACAATTAGAAGAATAACACATTGACAACTATGCCCGTAATGATGAGAAATATTAAGGAAAAGGCAAGAACACAACAAAAGAGTATACCAGTTTGTGTCTCCAAATAGGGTGCAGTAATTCTCGTAGTATCAGGTCGTGTAGTTTCATAGTGGATCCATATTTAATAATCCTTAACCCATTTCGTTCCGTAGCATTGAACCAATTGGTTCAAATAAGGCCGTTGCTCCAGATTTTCATCATGCTGACGAAAGAACATGATAAGCGAGCTTATCTAGAGTCGCAAGAAAGAAGATTAGAAGAAGAAGATGAGTTGAGAAGAGAATAGAAATTTGGATAAGAGGTAGAGAGACTATAGAAGGAAACTTGTTTATTATTTCTTTATAAGGAAACCCTACAAACACAGGTTCTTTAAATAGTATCTCACGTCACAAAGAACATTTCGCTGAAATGTCACTAAGTAACAATAGTAATTTCCATATGCTATCTCCTTTTTTATCTTATTTTGTTCGATTTTTTTTAAATGATGAAATGAGTATATTACAAAATTGACCT
>OVAO01000149.1:12003-28034 GCA_900406285.1 Biscutella auriculata
GGGGGGGAGGATTGGAAAAGATCAAATCTAAGAGATAATGATTTTTGAGGAAGAAGTCAGGGTATACAAGCACAAGCTTCCCTACCCAGGTCGCTACTTGGCCAAGAATTGAGCTACGCTTGAGGAGGATATCAAAGCACTGATGGAAAAATTACCCAATATCATGGGATTGCTTGATAGTCCTACTTTCTCATATGCGTTTTAAGGATAAGTTAAGAGCCAAGATAGCAGAGTTTGAGACTCACGCAAATGACTATGATAAGATAGTAATCTGCACTTATACTCCTTTTCTTTCACCTCAATCTGAGGCTGATCCGGCTAAGTTTGCGGATCTAGGGAGTTTTACTCTTCCATGCACTTTTCATTCGGTTCAATATGATAAATGTTTATGTGTTCATGGAGCGACTTTGAATGTTATGCCTCCATCTTTAGGTAATAGTATGGGGTACTCTACTTTTGATGATTTCAGGATCTAGATCATTCTAGCGGATTGCTCCAAGCAGAGCCCGATCGATATTTTGAGGGACCTCCCTATTATGTTAAGAAGAGCAAAGGTTCCTACTAATTTTGTTTTCTTAGATGCCAAATGTGAACCGAGAGACCTGCTAATTTTTTGGTGCCCATTCTTAGCAAACACTGGAGCGGATATAGATGTCAAGAACATGGTTATCCACCTAGATTAGGGAAAGGTTGGAATCCGGCTTTATGAGATTTCGAGATCGAGGATCAAAACTCAGACAGAAGACGAGCATGCGTGCTCGAAATTGATGAGGAATCTAGTGTGGGAGAGGCTTATCCAGAATATGAAGGTCAAACAACTGAAGATTAAGAAGGATCGAATGAAGTAGTAGTTATCAACGGTCAGACTAGCTTACGCCAAAGAGAAGACTAAGACGATATTCCATGGTGGGAGAACATTCTCAAACAGAAGGGATTGAGAGAGATCTCACACCATGGATATTATCACATTACCAATAGTATACTTGGATGTGGCTTGGGACGTGTTGTGTGTTATGTGTTCGACGGTTAACATGATGTCTAGTGATATATACACTTGGTTGGATCTTACTCCCTCTCCCACCCCGGTGATGTACTTATCAACGCTTGAAGGCCATTATCTTGGGCCAACAGGTATGCTCACATGCATAGGCTTCCTTGTACAAAACCGATGGGTGAACACCGATTTTATGTCTTCGATACACCAATGAGGAGGGATAAAGCCATTGTGCTTGGTAGTGTGTTTTTGAGAAATGGAAGAGATGGCCTTAACTTTGGTTATAACAGACTGGTGTTGACGGAACCGTTTGACGGACGTACTTTAGAAGTTGCAGTTACGAAATGACACAACTCCAAGAGTGAGGAAGTAGTAGGGAGCAACAATGTGGCCGTGCCAATTGCACCAAACTTGCAAGAACCAAACTATATGTTACAAGCTGACTTGGCTGAAAGAGTTTGGACCATGGAGAATCAAACTTTTTATGACCAAGCTACTATTGCAAGGCTCACAGAATGAGTTGAGAGGGTCGAGTCCAGAAACCGCCACCATTGATTACGCATCAACACGACAATCTTAGTGACGTTAAACAAGCTCGCTTGGGAGGAATTCTCATGTCTATCAGTTGTACATATATGAATTTTCAATTTTCATATGTTTGAATTGAGTGGACTTAAGACTTATATTGGCTAAGTGTTCATGTTTTTTAGGTACTTAATCGATTAGAATGGAATGAAGAAATCAAGAAAGGAGAGGAAACTCGGCCATGCATGAAGATCGGTCATGGGCATCGAACACACTTGGCCGATATCGATCAGAATCCGAGCCAACCATCTTGCACAAGAAAAAGAAGAAGCAGTTCCAGAACCCCGATCTTCTTTCCACCCCCACGAGATGAACCAACTCCAATCACTGCATGTCAAAGACTAAGACAAACCTGGTCGTGTATCACACATTGATGGAATGTGAGTTCGTTCCAACGGTTCTACCAGACTCCATTACTCTGCAAGAATTGGGTATAGAGCATGAAGTCAGACAGATTCTACAGGGAATGGGTATTGGGTCGGTTATGGAGTTGCATTGTCCAGGTTTCATGGAGTACACATGTGCGTTTCTAGCCTCACATGGACGAAAGGGATGATTTGGGAAACGGATTACTCAAGGATGGAATGGAGTTTAGCGTAGTGTCATGTTTGCTCAGATTGCTGACGTATTCAAGTTTGCTAAGAATGGAGTTTTAGAGTGGATCTTGTGCGCGTTATGTGCACGAGATCCTCTTGCACTCCTTCTCAGCGAAGCGTGAGGCGGGCTCTATTAGCGAGGACGAACTCACATTTATGAGCTATGAGCTAGCCCCTTTGGTTTGTGCACATTGGTGTAATGATGATCTTTTCTCAGGTTTTAAGGAAACAAAGATTAGTACAACGAAGGTTCTATTAACGTCTTCTTGAGCTGCATAAATGGGGATGGAACCCAGCGAACTAGAGTCCTCATATTAGTAGAGAGACTTTTGCGAATCCAATCTTGCAGCTTGCTCAGGTTGATTTGCCAGTAGATGATGAGGGTGTTGAGCCGATGTTGAGGGATGTCAAGTATCTAATGAGGTTACATTTCTTATATGGCAAGGTTAAGGGGAAGTTTGTGTACAAATTTTCAGATAGAGGATCGGATCCCATGACTCTTCTCCCTAACCAGGTGATCACCAACTTCTCACGGTCTAGCAACATTTTCTTTAGTCTTGGACATCAGGTACTCCTCGGACCTCGTGATTTCGATTCAGAGAGACAGACTTCAGGTGCTCAAGGTCAATAACATCAAGTTGGTTCATCTCTTACATCACAATATTATGGCGATCGCCCTCCTATAATCTATGGCAGTGGTCGATATATTGTTCTGCCTTCTCCTATCCCGCTTAGACCGGGACCCGTCAAAGACCTCCATCTCAAAATCAGAAGGATATCTCGGTGGAATTTGTTCCAAGACCAAGCGATTCGGAAGTTAGTGAGAAAACTGCAGTAGTTGAAGAAAAAGGTGAAGAAGATGAGTAGGGTGATGGACAAGATGGCTCGTGAGATGGAAAAGCTCACTGATATGTTCAAGAGCCAATTCAGTTGTTCAAGGAATGGTTATGATATGGATGACACTGGATTTCCCATAATAGAAGATCAGGAAATGGATTATTCCGAAGAAGAGATGTTGGCAAGAATGCGCTCAAGAGGAATGAGAGGAGCCTGTTCTCAATATCAAAACGGTCAATACATCATCCACCGTGCCCTTTCTAGGACAATGAGTCCCCAACATTCTCATCTGATAGATAATTTGATCCCTACCTTAACGTTTTTTGAGGTACTCTCTTGTCATGTTTGCTTTTGTATATACTTTTGCATTTAGTTTTCTTATATTATTTTTGGTTTCTTCTCTTCGCTTCTACTTACATAGGACTGCATAGTTAAATATTGGGGGAAGAACCAACTTTCATGCTAATGATGGTTTGCTTTTTTTTTTTGTTTTCTTCTAATTGAGTCTCATATGCATTGTAGATATATATGTTTTTCAGAAAAAATAAAAAAAATATCAGAAATTTTCAGAAACCAAAAAGATTTTGCATTCTTTTAGGATTGAGTCTAGATCATTTGCATAGGGAATCAATGAGTATTATTAATGAGAGATTCTTTACCCCAACACTCCTATTAGTTTAGAAGAGCGAGGAAAATAATGGTTGCTATGGAATGTGAGGGTAGATGAGATGGGTATATTGTCGAACCAAAATGGGAGAGAATCAGGACAATAGAACTTCTACAGTATCAGCGAGGTCTAAGCAATATAGTTTGTCTAATTGTCACTTAAGGAAAACCAAAATAAGCAAGTAAGAAAGAAGTTGTAGTAAACTAATCTGAGCATATAACGATTAAGCAAATAACTAAAGGAAACTAAGCAAATGGCAAGGGTAATGATTCAACATACTCAAATCAGGATAATGGTGAACATAAACACCCCACTAAGCTAGTCTTAGGTCTAGGGATTTTAGAATTAGATCAATTCACTCTCGTGGTAGAAATCATTATCCCAACATGCAAAACATACAATATAATGGCCGAATATGCAATGACAGAAAGCAATAGAAACAATTCCACACAACCATCATTTTATTCAAACACACTATCATGGCATGACATCAATTGACAAACAATTAGATAGATTCTGGAATTTCATGGACATCTCTCGATTAATGATCTTCCTAATATCTAGAAGAAGATATTCATAGGTTCAAGCACAAACATCACTGATCCATCATCAAATCTACCTAATAAACCTTAACCATCTACTTAGAATTGACTACTTACTTTCCATTTGGTAAACACAAGATTCTAGATAAAATCTATGCTTAGCCATAGAATGATTAAAATGAGAAAGAGATTGAGAAAGCAATAAAACAAATAACAATAGGATTAAGCAAAGAAGATTAAAGTAAATGCAGTAAAAGTTAAAGATTCAAAGGTTTAGAATGTAAACTCTTAAAAATACCAAAAGTAGAACAAACTTAGGAATGAAGGCTCTCTCGAACAGTTTTTAGGTTTAAGAGTATTTATAGTGGGTCAAAAAATGATCGAAAACGAGATGATCAACTCATTAATTTGAAATGTTGAATTTGGAATGCCCCGGATCGGTCCAAGTTGGTCGATGCTCCTGACCGAGCCTTACATCGGTCACAGCTGGTCGATGTTGTTGATTATGCACCTAGACGTCCATCCCCTTACTACGATCTACAATAGGTTTAATGAGAGTCTAGAGTGGTTATGCACCAATACGCTCATCCCCTTACCGAGCCTTCGTGACAATTGAACAAACGCCTAAACGAATAAGCATTTAGACGCATGTTCCCATATCACGGTGAATTAGTAGCGGTCGATCAAGACTCTAGAGTGGTTATGCACTCAGACGCTTGCCCCCATACTACCAATGATTATTCCTTTATTCTTTTCTTTTTCTTTAAGCTTTTGGTAACATAGGGGAACATTAGGCCAACTATATACCCTAGAGAACTTAATAAAGGATTTCATGCATATTTAATACTATAGACGAGGCCTTGTGGGAAGAGCTAATTTCGGCATCCTAGTGGACAAGTAAGAAATGACTCTTAAGATGCTTCAATTCATAGAACGGTTCCCACTAAACATGCTTGCTGAAACTAACTAACAGGACTACATAAACTCTGAGGAATATCCATGATCTTTACTAATTCTCTATGTAGATGATTCTAGACTCAATCCTAAAAGAATGCAAAATCTTTTGGGTTTATGAAAATTTTCGATTTTTTTTCTCTGAAAACTTAGCTATCTTCAATGTAATATGAGACTCAATCAAAGAAAACAAAGCAAAGCAACCATCATTACCCAGAAAGATGGTTCCTCCCTCAAATTTAAAATACATAGTCTCTGTGTAAATTAAGTTAAGATAAGAAACTAAAAATAAGATAAGAAAAAACTAAATGCAAAGCATATATAAAAGAAACACGATAAAGGAGGACCGCGATAAACATGGCAAGATGGATCAGATTCTACATCAGAGGAGAACATTGGGGAGTCGTTGTCCGAGAGAGGGAGTGGTGGGGGAGCTATCGACTTTCGTTAACCTATGAACGGGTTTCTCTCCTTCTTTAAGTGTCTTCTTGCCAACATCTCCTCTTCGGATTCATCCTTCTCTTGATCTTGGATTACTGGGAAATCTGCTTCAATACATCAGAACAACTTCTTGAACAACTTAGCTGCCGCTTGAACATTTCTGTAAGCTTCTCTATATCATAAGCCATCTTGTCCATTTCTTTACCCATTGTTTTCACCTTTTTCTTCAAATACTGCACTTCCTTCACTAACTTCCTAATTATTCGGTCTTCGAAAAGGTTCCACCGAACTATCATACGATGCGCGATATGGAGGTCCTGAACGGGTCCTGACCTAAGCGGGAGAGGGGTGTGCAGTAACATACCGAGCACTTCCGTAAATTGTATGATGACGAGAACAGTAATACCCTGAGGTGAGACACGGATCATCTGGCTGCTCTTGTTGCTTAGACCCTAAATATTGTCTTTTTGCATCGATATCACTGGAATCAAGGATGTTGCTAAATCACAAGAAACTGGTGCTTGTCGGATTAGGGAGAAGAGTAAGGTGATATGATCCTCCATCTGAAAACTGTTAGGCAAACTTCCTCTTAACCTTGCCAGATATGAAGTGTATCTTAGTTAGATACTCAACATCCATCAACCTGGGCTGAACACCATCATCATCTGCTGGCAAATCAACTTGACCAAGCTCGAAGATTGGACTCACGAACCTCCCAATGTTGATCTAAGGACTCTTATCTTCTCACTTCCATCCCAAATCTGGGAAAAGATCACCATCTATCTGATGTGCACGGATCCACGGGGCAAGTCCATGACTAAAAAATGTGAGTTTTTCCTCGCTTATAGCAACCGCTTCACGCCTTGCTAAGAAAGAGTGTGTGAGAATCCGATGCACATATCGGGCAACAGGATGTCGAATAAGTGAACACTTGACCTTTCAAGCTTCATATGGTTTAAAACGCCATGGTCGACCAAATAATGTCGTTTTCCTCGGGTGTGTTGGCGCCATCCATAACTTTGTCCATAACGAACCCGAATTCTGCAAGAATCTGAGCAAATGTGACACTTTGGCCAGCTCCATCCGAACCCTTGAACTTGATCAAAGCATCTCCCAAATATCCCCCTTCTTTATCCTCATCAGGAAACTTAACCTCCATTGAGGCAAAAAATGCACATGTAAATTCCTTGAAACTTGGACTCTCCAACTCTATAAGAGAACCCATATCCATCTTGTGCAACAACTGTCTAACCTCATCCTCAATGCCTAAGGTATGTAGGGTGGCAGCGTCTGGAAGAAATGAAGGGACGAACTCGCATTCCATCAATGTGTGGTTTATGTCTAGGCTTGTCCTAGACCTCTTTCTTCGGTTGAACAGAGTTGGTGAATCTCTTGGGGGCGGGAAGAAGCTTAGTAAATCCGAAACTTCTTCTTATGCTAGTTTAGTTGGAGGGTTGTCTCGGATTTGTTGTGCTTCAGCTTCGAAATTCTTTCTTGATCTCAAACAAGGGTTTAAAACTCGTGCGAGCAAGCCATCACCAAACGTTTCTGAACGGTTCGTATTCACCCTTGTTACTCCTCCAAGAATTGCTTTGCCCTTATCTTTGGCCAGTACTCTTGAGCTTGACATGACTGTATCTACAAAAGGGAAAGTCAAGACACTAGAATTCATTAAGCACAAAATCAATTCAAGAAAGACATATTCAAATATGCAAATTGAATCAAGAACAATGACCATTGGCATTAAATAATCCATAAAGTGTTCATCATATTTCAAACTCATTTCTCGAAATTTAATTATCCAAAGAGAGTTCTACAATATTTGATAAGTACAAGATGTTTAAAAATCTAAATAGGTGTAGATACAATCCAAATAAAACAAAATTGCAATGCATAACTAGCCATTTTCAAATTAGCAATTTCTCTACCTATTTCTCAAGAACACTAAAGAATCTATAAACGTTGAAATTAAAATTCTTGAAATTAGGTTATAATAGTCATTGGAAATCAACAAGAATCAATAATGCAAAGGTTCCTTAAATCACAAGGCATAGTAATCACTTATGATTCAAAATTCAATTTCAAAAATGAATATTTTGTCTCCCTTAGCACTTATTAGAAACAAATAGTCTATAATAACACTTATGTAGCATATAAAACTTTTGAGACTTGTTATGACCGTTTAGCCCTCTAACCAGCATACTAAGTAATTCCTAACCAGATCAACACACATAAAATTGCAAGACCCTGGATTAACTTTTGGTCCATAGTCTCACTTGTCAAAACTCTAAATCTATTTTCCAAATATCAAAAAACCTCTAACTTTCGTCATTTTGTTCTGAGAAATAACCTCTACTCTTCGTCAATTTCAGATCTCTGGTACTCTCCCCCATCACTTCTTCGTCAATTTCAGATCTCTGGTACTCTCCCCCATTACCACTTTGTCAATTTCAGATCTTTGATACTCTTCCCCATCGTCGCTTTGCTGATCGCATTTTCTCAGTGTTCTTATTCTTATATTTCTTCTACGTTTACTGTCATTAGAGACGTCGATTTTCAAATCAAGATCAAATCTTGTATAGGTCTATTTGGGCCAAAACTACTTTTGAGGCTAAGTTGGTTGAAGTCCGTCAAGATTTTTTACTTCAGTAAACTATTGTATTTGCATCTGAATTCACCCAGCTATATCACTACTAACCAAACCCAAATTCAGAGATTAATGGTAACCGATTCTTCAAAAGGCGACAATATAACTTCTAACCAAACCCAAATTCAGAGATTAATGGTAATCGATTCTTCAAAAGACGACAATATAACTGCTAGCCGAACCCAAATTCGGTGTTTCATGGATATCAGTTCTTCCAAACACGACGATAGAACTGCTAACCAAACCTAAATTCGAAGATTCATGGTAACTGGTTTTAACAATCCGGAATTATTGTAAAAATATTGACTAATAATAAACCCAAATTCGGAGATTCATGGTTACGAATAATAATAAACCCAAATTCGAAGATTCATGGTAATCGTTTATACTAGTCCGAAAATATTGGGAAATTGTTAATTGCATTCCCAGAAACAGTTAGTCAGCCAGCTTCTTCCAAACTGTTAAATACCTCCACAATTCTAGCTCGTGTCAGCCAGCTTCTTCCAATATATAGTTCAATTTCGTTGTTGTCTTCCTCGATTTCGGCGACACAATAGTAAACAACTCTTGACTATCTTCAAGAAAAACTATTTTCCTAAGCTCTTTATATTATAGAACTATCTTAAGAAAATACTATCTTCCTAAACTCATCGCAATATCCAGATAAAAGCAATTCCCCATACATTTTACGTTGGACAAAATCGTTGTCCATCGGATAAAACACTCCTAACAATTCTCTTCCTCGATGCTCGATCAAGAAACTAGAACTTTTTCCAGAACCATCTCTAACCAGATGAATGAGAGCCATCAGATTTTTTTTTTGCCAAGAACGACTCGTTGTATTAAGATCAAGGGTTTTGTGGGCCACAAAGGAGGACCCACTCTCCTTTTACAATGCATAGGAAACTTTATTTAAACCTATTTAAACCTACGCAACTAGCTGGAGTCGAACTGGTGACCTGAGGTCGGAAGAGGTGTCAGACAACGGCACAAATACCACCTATACTATTGGTGCCCGACAGAACCATCAAATTATAACAACAAAACTTAATCTAACGACAGAGAATAAAAGAAGTAACCTAAATGAATAAAACTGAGTAAAGGCAAACTGCCAACATAATATAAAATGTCATATTTAGTAAATACTTCTCTAAAACTGTCATTACAGACAAAATTCTCTTCAAAAATTGATGAATAATACCCACGAAAATTGAGTTTTAGAACTCATACCTTTAATTTCTTGTAGAGAAAATGATGAGATAGACTAGCAAGTACGTAAAACCCGAATCTTGGCCACAAAATGGTTTACAACCGTTGAGAATCTTGGATAAAACAAAAAATTTGGTTTTATTGAGAAAATGAGTGAAAATGGGATTTTGGTCGGTGGAGAAAAAGAAGAAACAAACTATGTGAAATATTTTTAGGTTTTAAAGAAAAAACCAAACCAAACCCGAGGGAAATCATATTTTTAAAAAATGAACCAATATCGGTTAGCTATAACTGATGTTGCTGACCGATCCTCTTACCTTGGCGGCTGGCTGCTTAAGATCGGCCAAGCATGGCCGACGCTGTTGCCTGACCTTCATGGCTTGGCCAATTTTCTCCTCATTTTTTCCTTATTGACTCCAACCTAATCAAATCAATATTCGAAAACATGAACACTTAGCCAAAATTGATTCTCAATACACTCAAATTAGACATAAGAAAATGAAACTGCAACAATATACAAAAGATATGCATGAGACTTCCTCCCAAGTGAGTTTGTTTAACATCACTAAGCTTGATGTGTTGAGCTTAATCAATCAAATTTATGCGGAGCACCATCAGATTTGAGCCTTGCAACTCTATCCGTGAGATTACCAATACTTGCTCGGGTGTACACCGCTTCACCTTCCATGGAACCAACCTTGTTGACTATATCACACCGTATATGTAACCTCTCAATCATGCAGTTCAAATGGTCCATTCCACGCTCTTCAAATGGTAATTCCATCATTGGTCGGTTACTACCAACCATACTTCCTTCATGAATCACTTGGTTACTTCCTACAACACTCTCAACATCTTCAATTATTATGTCATCCGGTTCCTCCAGCAAACCATGATCAACTCTTCCATCAACAAGTGTCTGCTCATTAGCACCAAAATTTGTTCCAATCAAGATATAAGATGTTCCATAATCCACATTATTCAGCACAAGTTCCTTGGTTGCATAGCTAAGATCCGCTCTTGCAGCTTCCAAAAACGCTTTCCCTAGGATGCCTGCTTCATTTTTCCTCATAGGTGAATCCATGACATATAAATATGTGTTAATCCTTTTGTCTTGCACCTACATGTCTATTTCCCTGAATATACCACTTGTCACGAGATACTAGCCTTCAATAGTTGCCAGATACATAACCGGAGAAGAAGAAGGTACCAAGTCCAGATAAATGCACACTTCCCTTGAAATCACGTTAATGGTCGAACTCGTGTCACACAATGCATGCCCCATATCACGTCTGAATATCTTTATGGGAATATGATAACATCCCAAATATTGTACCTGAGTTGGCAGATCTCTGAAACCTGTATGAATATGAGGAACGTCCCACCTCGGGGGATCATTCTCGTCATCCTCTTCTTCTACACCGCCAATTGCATAAGCTGGCTCAGATTCTCTAATACTAGAACCATTGTCAATCTAGAGAACAAATGCTTACGCTTCTATCAGAATCCCGCTCCTTGACTTCTTAATCTCATAAAGTTGGACTCCATGTTCATCTAGGTCCAAGCGAAGTGTTCCATTCTTGACATCTATGTCAGCTCCTGTGTTTGCTAAGAATGGACGTCCAAAGATAAGTGGGTCTTGTGGAATACCCTTCATCTCTAAGATCACGGAGTTAGTAGGAATCTTTTCCCCTCTCAACATAATAGGGAGATCATTGAGCATTCCGACAGGTATTTTCTTGGAGCAATCAACCATAACCACTAAAATCCTGCAATCATCAAAAACAAAGTATCATAAACTATGAGCTACAGATAGTGACATTACGTTAATACTTGCACATAAATCACATATGAATCTATCACATTGAACAGAGGTAAGGGTGCATGGAAGTGTAAAACTCCTTGGATTCGCTATCTTAGCCGGATCGGCCTCGGTCTAAGGTGTATCAGCAAGCATGTCTATGATGTTTACCATCTTGGCGAAATATTTTTCTGCAACCTCGAATTATGCTAATTTAACCCTGAGATTAGCTATGAATTCTTATGAGCATGTTGGATTATACAAAAATTCCTTGAGGAACCCTCCATGCCTTGAGGAACCCTCTCTTTCTTGCGTTAAAATCCCCTTTATACCGAACCGATTGAAACCGTTGTCCATATCTTGAAATTGTTTCACGCTCACCTGAATGAATGTAGGAAAGCATGAATAAGTTTAGTTAGGTGGATCGCCTTGGCTTGGTAATAAAGATGGATGGAAATTGAACTTGAATGATAGGACGAGTATTTATGCATGAATGGAAACGCTCCCATTGTTGACTTTAGACTGATATGTTCTCGTTTTTCAAACCTCTTTCTCTTATTTGAATTTTGTTTTGCTTGAGGGCAAGCAAGGTTTAAGTTTGGGGGAGTCAATATACTCGGTTTTTATCGTTATTTTAGTCCAGCCTTTCCCTCGGTTTTGTATATTTTTGGTCGTTTTAGAGTCTTTTAGGATTGCATTCGTGTACATATTGCATTTCCAGGTGTTTAGAAGGACCGTGCAACATCCGGGTACGANCAAAAGGACGAAAACGAATCAACTATGAGAGTCAACCATGGTCAATATCGACCACATGCCAATGAACATCGGCCAGGCTATGCTCAGGATTCCAACATTGGCCAGAGACCAAGCAATATCGGCCACGTGCTGCTTAGGATTTCAATATCGGCCAAGGAGGATTCAATATCGGCCATGTAATGGCCGATATCCCAGTATCGGCCATGGTGCATCCAGTATCGGCCAGGCTGTGGCCGATATCGTCCATTCTTTTTGCCAAAAATGGACATTTTTGCCCATGATTGCTCATCTATAAATACTCACCTCTTGTCACCATTTGCAAATGGGATAGGATAGAGAGAGGTGACGTTTTAGGTTGTTAGAGAACATTTTAGTCTAGTTTCTTTATAGCTTTAGATCTGGTTATTTTGCTGTAAGGAACCTTGACTTAAGTTTTAATGAATCAGATATTTGCTTGTTATTTGGTTTATTCAGTTATGGTTTGTGAATAGTTTCCTTTAAGTGATTCGTTAGGCTAGATCAGGGCATTGGGGGAGTTGATATACTCGGTTTTTATCGTTATTTTAGTCTCGTCGTTCCCTCGGTTTTGTATATTTTCGGTCGTTTTAGAGTCTTTTAGGATTGCATTCGTGTACATATTGCATTTACAGGTGTTTAGAAGGATCCTGCAACATTTGGGTACGAAAAGGACGGATACGAGTCAACCAGTGGGAATATCGGCCAGAGACCAAGCAACATCGGCCAGGATGTGGCCGATACACCCATATCGACCAAGAGGAGATCTGCATCGGCCAGGTTGTGGCCGATACATCAACATCGACCAAGACTAGAGCAATATTGGCCACGTGCTGGCCAATATTCCAACATCGGCCATGAAGAATTCGATATCGGCCACCCCGTGCCCGATATTCGCCAGATATTTTGCCAAAAATGGACATTTATGCCTATGATTGCTCATATATTGTCACCATTTGTCACCATTTGCAATGGGATAGGCTAGATAAAGGTGACGTTTTAGGTTATTAGAGAACGTTTTAGTCTAGTTTATGTAGTTTTAGATTTGGTTATTTTGTTGTAAGGAACCTTGCCTTAAGTTTTAATGAATCAGATCTTTGGTTGTTATTTGCTTTGTTTAGTTATGAATTGTGAGTAGTTACCCTTAGGTGATTGGTTAGGCTAGATCAGGGCATTGAGTCTATAGATCTGGTGTTCCGGGGTTTAGTACTACAAGTATCTTATGTGATTATGTACTCTTAAGGCTTGATTGTAGTCCGACCGGCTCAATCATGATCTAAAGAAAGCTTCTAAACCCTAAATCATGATCTAAAGAACTACAAGTATCTTATGTGATTATGCAAGGAAACAAAACTGGACAGAAAAAAAACTAAGAACTCAAAGGAAGAGAGAAGAGATCGAACTAGAGGATGGATCATTTAGCTCTAATACCAGTTTGATATGAGACTCAATGAGATTGAATCAGTTTGGTCTTGTAGCAAGGACTCAGAGAAGGACTAAGGTTCTCTCCTCTTTGTTCAATGACAAGCTACTCGAGAATATGACTGAGGTTCTCTATTCGCAATCACAGAAGATGGATGAATAATTGAGTGACGCCACAAGAAGGGTGAGGAGCTTCTTGATAAGTCAAATTGCGATCAAGCTATAAGGGGAAGCCACACGAAGAGACGGAATCAGAAGAACAAGATGCTCGTTGTTCAAAGGAAAGAAATGTCGTTTTCTTTATTGATACTTGGTAAAGAATACAAAGACCTCTTAAAGGAGCTTATATATGCTCATATGTAGAGCCTTCTAGGGCAAACACAAACAACATGCTCTTATGTGTTTTTAAAGACAAGAAAACAACATGACTTTTAAAATAAAGCAACAAGATTCTAAAACTTAAACTTAAACTAAACTAAAACATGCACCACACGAAACAAGCAACTCTTTAGTTTTAATCATATGGAATGGACTCACCTTGTTCATAGATTCTAAAGAGATTGAAGCTTCGACCATGCTTGAGTAGAGGCCATTCCATGGCTATCTCGTCTTGAGCTTGTTCTGTCTTGAGTATCTTCATGCTCTCTCTTAGTCTGTAGGTCTCTAGCTTCTCTTGTTTGCTCAATAGTACTTGTATAACTTTCTCAAAACCTTCGGCTAGTCTTCTAGCTCATGCTTGAGTCATTGGTGGTGCATACATTGTTGGGACAACTTCTTGATCAGTCTTGTCTAGCTCGATGTCCCCATTAGATGGGCCCTTCAAATCACCAAGAAGATGAATGACAATGTCTACCAACTAGATTTCAAGGTAAGTACAATATAAGTTCAAGTTTCAACATTAGTGACTTGGTTGCTTTTCATGTAGAGCCCACGGATTTGAGGTCTAATCCTCTTCAAGACGGAGGGGATGATATAAGCATGAGGCGTAAGGATTCCAAGGTTGATCATGAAGAGATTTCTCTCCAAGTTCCCACGGGGACAATCACTATAGGAAGAGACAAAGACTTGTTGGAACTTTGATTCACATCTTGGAGAGATTATAGAACAACCACCAACTCATGAATATTGAAGAAGAACTGGATCCATGAATTTGTCTTCAAGTGCTAAATTTAGTTCATGAAAGGTGGAGAACTCTTTTTCCTTCAGTTGGGTTATGGATTTTCCTAACCAAGGATTTAATGAGGCTCCTTATCACATATATGCCTTATCAAGAACCATCAAGGAAGCTAAAGGAAGAATTGATCCAAGAATTATGCATTATTTGATCACTTAAGCTTTTCCCTTTTTCTTATGTTTAGTGTTTTAAAGACCTTCTAATTAAGGTTTTGCTTCCTTTTCAAGTCAAGCCTATTTAAACTCTTGTAAGTCACTTTTGCCATTTTAGCTTTCTTTCCATTTTGAATCAAAGAGATTTTTCTCTAAAAGTTAGCTCATTTCTCTCTAATGTGTCATATCTAGGGATAAGCTTTGAGTATGTCATATCTCAAGGGTTTGGTGTAACTAAGGTCGTTCCATAGCCTTAGTGGTGCATTCGATCCATTGTCATCATTCATCTCATCATCGCCCATCAAACATGTATGTGCAAAGCCTCACTCTCAATGAAGCTTGACTCGTCGGAGATTTGAGTTCGTGACCCGCTCATCGCCTCATCTAGCCGGAAACATCACCCCTGTGCGTCCTCACTCCCGTGACATTTCCCATTGACCAACCTCATTCTTTTCCCCATCTTTCACCTTCATCTTTAGCCACAAGACTAGAGCATTCCATTTCCAAACGAAAGTCGTCACTTTCTACTTCCTGGTCGTGTCATACCGCAGTCGTGGCGGTTTGTACCTCTCGTACGGATGTCGACGACCCGTCACCCTCCTCTTCGTTCTCCATCTGTTCCTCACTTTCCCTCGACCAAGGCTCGACATTTTCAGCTTCTTTTTTCCTCAAACGTGCATGTGCAAAGCCTCACCCTCATTGAAGCTCGGCTCGTCGGAGATTATAGTTCATGGTTGTGGCCTCATGGCGGCTGGCTCTCTTTAACTCTTTAAGTTGGTTCGTTCCCTAAGAAGACCATGTCACTTTGCTTGTCCTCAAGCAAGATAAAGTTGGATTTTAGGATAGAGGTTTGAAAACAGGCGGGAAGCAAGCAATCTCAAACAGGCATGGCCCGCAACTGATAGCATCAATCATCCAAGCATATAGCACGATTGAAAACCGGACACCATCACAAGGCTCTATGATGACTTAAAAAGAAGAACATTATCTCTGACTATAGAAACCTAAATCCTTACTCTAAACTCTTTCAGAACCTTCATGTTTGTAGTGGCTTCGGGTCCATTTCCTTTCTCTACTTTTTATTTCATAAACATGTTACTTTGGCCTTATTCTTTTCTATTTCTTTTCTTTTCTTTTGGTGTTCGTGTAGCAGGTTGATCGAACGCGAAGTCATTAGAACAGTTTCCCGGTACCAGAAACAGGTTAGACATATGGGAGCCTCCTCAACGTCTGCCTCCT